>JAOPHQ010005433.1:0-223012 GCA_030340625.1 Merluccius polli
CTCTGCCCTCCTCCGTGAAATGAGCAAACCGTCTGCCATGACTGCACACAACACACACACAAATATTTTTTTTTAGGTCATTGTTACGGTTGTGTTATTATTGGAATTCACAGCACATCTGCTTCAGAAGAACTATACCCTTCAGTATGGAGATTCTCCAACAAAGTGGAGCACCACCACTTCCTGAGATGTGGCATGTCATGCTGTGGAAGATAACAGTATATCAGTCAGAATTAACTTCCAAAGACTGCAATGAGAGTAGACTGTTTGTACTCGACTAAATTAACATTATACTTACAACTGTGAAATCAAATTTGGAGTCCATGGCAATGTACCAAGAGTACTGAAAAAAATCAAATGTGAAATGTAATGTTTTGCAATTATTTCTGTTTAGTAATCGGCGATACAAACACATTTTCCACCTGAATGTCCAGATGTAACTCACCATCACCATGAAACACCACAATCGATTCCATAGTGTTGCTGTGGCAGTCCCTAATGCAATTACTCATATCAAGTTCAATGTACAACAGATTTATTTCCTTTATGTACTGTACATAAAATATCAATACCTCAACATCCAGGCCTGTGACCTCTGTCCAGGGTCCTGGACAAAGTTGTTGTGCAACAGACCTGATCAGAAGGAAAATTGCATTAAGAAGACACAGTACATGTACATCCAACTCCTGCAAGTCAGGGTAATGTGACTGCCTTGTGAGAAGTTATATTACAGCAAGTCAGGGGAACGTGACTGCATAGAGACAGATTTGTTAAAATTACAGCAAGTCAGGGGAACGTGACTGCATAGAGACAGATTTGTTATATTACAGCAAGTCAGGGAACGTGACTGCCCAGAATGGAAGGTATAACTAGAAGTCAGGGAACGTGACTTTGTGGAGACAGTGTTGCAGTTCGGCAAGTCAGAGGAACATGACTGCCAAGAGATATCTTCCTTAGAATGTCCTGGTAGAGCTTGTGCCGAAAGCCCCCTGGACGTCGACTATAAAACGAGTCTAGAAACATGAATTCTCTTTCAAGTGGCTTCATCACCTATGGGACAACAATCCTGGTAATAAGTTATCCGTACATTTGCAAACACAATGGGCCCTATTTTGCCCGGTCTGAAACGCAAGTAACAAACTGCAAGCGCAAGTGGCTATGTGGGCGGAAACTTGGGCGCTGTTGCTATTATGCCGGCGGGGATAAATGACGCTCTTGCGCCCCAGCGCAAATCTAAAATGGGTTGGTCTGAAGTAGCTACCTTAGTCATAGGTGTGGGTTGGGGCGTAACGTGCAATAAACCAATCAGAGCGTCGGCTCACATTCCCTTTAAATGCAGGCGCGCTTGTTCCATGGTGAGCACATCGCGCATCGCCACTACTGGACCCAGATGTGTCCAATCCCGCCGTAGCGCGCATGCCCAAACAGAGGGAAAAATAATTAGTTCTTCTGTTCTAAATCTTTTCAGCTTTTCATTTTCCGTTGACAAAATGTAAATAAAGAAATGTCACAAAGATATACTTTCCGATGTTTTGGCCTCACCTCTCACTGAATCACGAGGTTATGAATGCATGGTGATATACTGTATTTACAAAGTGGTCTAACATTAGACCGAGATTACTTCGCTTATAGACAGTGCTTGAAGTGGACAAAAATAAGTGCCGGTACTGCGTACGACGGGGGGGGGGGAGGGGGGGGGGGGGGCGATTGTCGACGGGGGGGGCGCCGATCATACCCACCCCGGACCTACGACCGACGAGGGGGTGGGGGGGTGCAAGTGACAAGTGCCGGTACTCAAGAAAAAGTGCCGGTACGCTAAAGGGTAAAATGTAGAAGTGCCGGTAATACCGGTGCGTACCGGGCCGGCCCACTTCAAGCACTGCTTATAGATGATGCAGCTCTTCTGTCAAATAAGCTGAAGCGCATTTTCAGTATGCCGAATGTTCTTTCAGTTACACCGCTTCGTGTTTCTGTGTGTTTTTCGATTATAAAACATTTCACGTGCTGTTGCTGGCATAATAAAAGGTGTCATCCTGGTGTCCTTATCTATGTGTCTTGCGACTATTGGTCAAACAGGTTAATTTGATCCGTCATTACTATTAGCCTGAATATTTTGGGTAAACTGTGTAGGACTACGCTAGATTTATGCCTATTTTTCACGTATGTGGTAATATTTTTGCTTGTATGTATGGTTTGCAAAAATGGAGAACTGCTTCCTTTTAGATGAGAGAAGCAAACTGTATGCACGTTGTACACACAGGACGGGCTGGCCGTCGGGAGGTTCGGGATATTTCCCCAACGGCCGGACGATTTCAGGGCCGAGCCGGCCGGCCGTAATTATTTTTTTATTTTATTTTGTATTTTTTATTTGTGTATTATTATTTTGCGCCGGTCCAGATTTTTGGACCGCGCACCGCCCCCCCCCCCCCCCCCCCGTCACACAATCGCGCATCCCCTCCCTGATTATGGCCAAGCATGCGCCCTTAAAATAGCGTCTGAATAAGCGCCACTGACATTAGACTCGGTTTTTCCTGGTCTGTGGCGCAATTGTTTTGTGAAAGTGCAGAATAGCACCAGGGAACGTTTGCGCCTGGGACACACACGCCTCCTGTTTTCGCTGAACCGCCCCCGGAGCGCAAGTTCATTCCCCAAGTGACAGGACTTGCGCCTTGCGAGGGAAAATTCCAATGTGCGTCGGGTGCAAAATAGGGAATTGTACAGCAGCCATGCTCAAAGGCAATTGCGCAGCAGTGGCTAATTAGGGCCCAATTGTGCAGTGTGGAGGACGAAGACATTACGTAATGAGTCTAGTCTATACAGTATCGAGCCTGTGTAGTGGCGTTCATCACCTAAGCGACAACAATGGTTTGGTAATAGAGTTAAAAGCTTCAGTACAATTGGTGCAAAACCTGGTTCAGACAGCGACACATTTCATTCACTTACACAGAGCATATAGGCCCTTCCCTTCCGTCCACAGTGGGAAAGAGTCAGGGGCATGGTCTTGTTGGAGTTCACCTTCAAATTGAGGCAAGTATACAGTGTTAGATACCTTGTGAAGGTTTAGATAGGCTATATCACTGGTTTTTAAATTTCATGTTTTGTTCTAACTATCATCCTCAAGCACATAACGTCACCTTATTTTTTACTCACAGGTAGACCTTTTGCAGTGGGATCACGATAGATTGTTGCGGAACCAAGTCGGTGGTATATAGAGGTCGAGAATAAAGATGTCTTTCCCCTAATAAATTATGTCCATAATTATATAATACAACTGTAGAATACAAATGAAAAAAACTGAATATAAATTTTACTATAATATTTTGAGCAAGATGTAAATGGGTCAGGAAATTCCACTGTGTATGTGTTGACATGCATTCATACCTGCATCTTCACCATCTCTTCTACCAGCCTCAAGCATGCATTGCCACCTGTACAGCACATCACATCGTATCACAATGCTCGCATTGCAGGCATATAAATTGTCTTTACATGTGATGTACTTAAGTAGCCTACTAATTGTTTACCCACCGTTGAATCCATCTCCCTAATTCAGTCCAAGAGTTAAGAAGTTCTCTCTGGTGAGGCATGTTTGTCCCATGCTTAACAATTACTTCATGGAGTGAACGACTACCTCAAGAACATAGTTGATTCTACAAAATAGGGCAGCAGAACACTGATTATTATTGGAACGGAAAATTAAACCTGTTCAATGTGGCAATACATTTTTTAATTAAGATGAAGTAATTCAATTATTAAAATACATAATATATGTCATACCACTGCTCCTGCAGTGGTATGGTGTCCCATAGGAGACCAAGATGACCGGCATGGGTCTGAGGTAGGTCAAATTGGTTAGGATTCCAACATTGTTCCCCACATGCTTTACCTGCATCTGCATCTGCCAGACAACTAATAAGCTTGTCAGTACAAAATGTGACACTCAATGTTGTGAAATCTGTTCTGTGATGCTGTGAGATGGTAACAGTGGACATACCAAGGGGTTTATCTAGGGAGGCTGGCGTGGCAGGTGTTGTTGGTCGCTGCAGATGCTGTTGCTGTCGCAGGGACCAGTGATGCTGTTGCTGCTGTTAGTGCCGGTGATGCTGCAGGTGCTGGTGATGCCTGCAGGGGACCGGTGATGCTGCACGATGCTGTTGCTGCTAGCAGGGACCTGGTGATGCTGTTTTGCTGCCATTGGTGCCGGTGATTCTGCAGGTGCTGTTGCTGCTGCAGGTGGTGGCGTGGCAGGTGCTGCTGGTGCTGCAGTTACAAAGTTTAACAAGCGATGGGTTTCCCAAAATTGTAAATAACATTACATTGACATATTAACATGGTTGACATTAACCACAACCCCCTGTGAAATAGGAGTTGAGATTAACTTACCATGCACTGTCTGCCCACTAGAATTGTGGACAATGTCCACCTCCCTCCCATTGTCCTTTCTCATGTCATCATTTTTTTTTTGGTTTTTGTTGTTGTTATATATGTGAAGTATATTCCTCATTAAAAAGACATGGGTCGAGGGAGACATCATGTTGAGGAAGTGGTTGTTTTTCCGCATGCCAGAACACAGCTGCTCAGCACACTGGGCTGTTCACCCACCCTCGCAGCTCCGGCACCAGCTCCACTTTTCGCAGGGAATCACGGGGGTCTTTGGTGTTGCTCTCATGAAACCGGTCATACAGAGCATAATGCTCCGATGAGCCGGTTACTGGGTGCCCATCTTTATCAGGCACAGCCTTCTTGGTCAGCAACCATGGGAGGCTGACCCTGGCTCTCCCTCTAATGCTCCCTTCACATTCTCCTCCGTCGAGGGCAACAATCTCCCTTCATTGGGAGAGAATGTCAGGGGCTGTCTCCCATTTGCATGACTTGCCAGCCCCCGAGCAAAGTCATACAAACAGATATTTGGCAAATGTGCCATGGACATTAAAATGTCTGCGAAGTCCCTGGGGCTCTCAGCCCTTAAATTAAATTTCACCCCGTAGATAATGCCACAGGGGCAGGTGACCACAGCCCATCCACCTGTGGAAAAAAAAAACAAAGACATTTTTTATTAGATATGCAGGTTTACATTTTCCCATTTGTAGTGCAATGACACAAACAGTATCACATAGAAGCTCAAGTTGTGTCAGTTTACAATGTTGAGCATAAATAATCCTGGGGGACTTAGGTAACCACAACTTACCAGAGGCTCCCCATATTTTGGAGAAGAAAACCTGGTCATAGGTCGCCTCTGGACTTCATCTCCTTCTGGAGACGCAGCACCAAGTCCATGCGTGACCCCCGATGATCTATGCCAGAGGTCTGGCATAGACTCCGCACAGAATCCATCTGAAGATGATGAAGGGATTTTAGGCATGTGCTTAAAATGGGACATAAGCAAACTTTTAAATGATTGAGCAAGTCCCTACCTTGAGCTTAAGGAGCTCGTCAATAAGCCTGTCCTCAGTGATGTTGAAATTCCCCAACGGGTTGGAGGATGGGCAGGGCATTACCTTACAGTACTCTGTGTTAAGTATATCATCAGAGGCCCTTGTGTGCGGGCCAACCCATGGGGCCCAGTTGTGGAATGAGGGGGGCACCACAAACGGGTTTGACCTATTGGCTTTTAATGACAAGAGAGAGTACCATAAATAACACTAAACATACTTTTATCACAAACATCGAAATGAGTTTTACAATAGTCATTATGTCCTTACATGGGACTAGTCCCGCTCAACATTTCCAGACTGACCATATCCCAGAATGTTGTGGCACTCACTCTCCCCTGAAACTCTGGTGGTGGGTCCTCAATGCTGCTTACTAGGAATAACAATTGAACAGGTATATCAAACATGTTTTCTATTCGTATGAGTATGACATGTCATTGTGGCATATGCTACTATATATCATTGGACTTACCAGGCATATTAAACACCCCCTTCTTATGAGGTCCATGATCACGGTGGATGGATGGTGACCACAGGAAACACATGAATAATTGTAAGTATGCTCAGTCAGGGCTTCAAAACTCAAATAGGCCTGCAGCATGCGTTGTTTTGAGGGAAATTGCTTTCCACTGGTCTCCTGGAGCACCTCAATTGCACTACCGACTGCCTGGTGTGTCTGAGGAAATGAATATGAGCCATTTCACTCACAGTAATTTAGCTAGATAATAGATAGACAGAAAGACAGACAGACAGACAGACAGACAGACAGACAGACATCCATCGAATAACAGTATTATTAGGATTAATGCTAATAATGGCTTCATACCTGGAGGCTGTTTCTTAGGTACAGCTTCAGGTGATGGAAATGAATAATGGTCATCAAAATATGGACTCCATCTGTCCATCCTGATAACAATAAATCATGCCACACCTGTGGCAGTTCCTCCTGTATTCGAAATTCCTAACCAAGGCAAGCTTAAGATTAACCAGAGAATGTGGTATGTGTGGTACAATGTAGCAGACATAACATTACAGTGTCTAGTGTAACAGTATAATTGAATCAAAATATGTTTGGAAAAAAATATAGAAAAACACATACCCTCAATCACATTTGTCACAGTCAAAATTTTAGCTTTTGACTGTGATGAGCACTGCCTCACTTAAAGGTGTACCAGCAGGGCATTCCATACAGAAACAGCTCAGAGGGGGAAGAGCTGTTCTGGGTACTTATCAGGACCCTCAGCTTGTCAGGGAGGGAGGACAGTGGGAATCTTCTTGTGCTCAAAAATGTAGGTCAACATCTGCCTGAGGGATGTTGCCCTCTGGGGGGTACTGGGCGTTCTCCTCATCCTCATCCTTTTCCTCTTCAATGGGTCTGTGACTGGATTCTGGGTCCTCGACAGTCCTAACCCGCCGGAATAAATTTGCTTCCGTGTGAAAAGGTGCCATTTCGCCACATTTTTTATGCACACAAAGACATCCTTGCCTTGATGCAAGGGCAATGCCAAGTCAGCTGTCTTGAGTTGTATGTGACGATGACCCGACCCAGACGACTGTAATAACTTATGTCGGCTCATACACAGAGATGTATCTAGTGTTGGTCGGGCCACAAAACTGGTCTCCATCGACAGAAGGACAGAGAACTCCAGCCGCTGCTGCCTCTGTCTTACGTTCCAGACACTTCAGCTTTTTCCCCTCCCCAAACTTCTGACTAACCATCACCTCAAGACTGGCAGGGGCCAAGGAGGTGATTTCTGTATCAGCAGGGGGGGCAGTATGTAAGGGGATTGCAAGTGGTGGCATTCGAAGGTGCGCAAATTTGAGCGGTGGTGCACACTGTAAATTTATTCTACAAATGTCCACTTCGCAACTGCTACCCTGCTCTTGACCCAGGTTTTCTTTTTGACTGGATGGGCAAGCAGGGGGCAGAGAAGGACTTCGCCACAGCATACACACCATTATTTTTGATCCAAACATTGCGCTCTGAGGTGATGGGCTGCTGTGATGTCCTCCCTCAACCGGTGGTATGCCGTCTTTTCAGGTGCAACCTCAAGTTGCGCCTGTTCAGGGTTAACCCACAGTGACAACATGTCAACTGTGGCTTTCTTCCGCTGCCGTGGTGGCCGCACAGGGCTTTTAGGAGGAAGAGGAGGCGGGGGAGGTTGGTGCCGGTGTTAGTGATGAAGACACCGCTGAAATTGTAAATGTGTCAATCAAAGTCAATTCAGAAATAATATGCCAAGCTACAAATTGTATGATATTACTGTTGTTATGGTTACTGTGAAGGTAGGTCTATTGGACAAGGATGCATCAATATTTGAATGGAGTTCCTATTGGCATGTGGTTCTACTTAAATTAGGGCCTGGAATGATAATAATAAAAATATTTATAATTTCATTATCTTACATGAAGCATTACTTCCAGACATGGAAGAAACAGGAGAAGGTGACGGAAGTGCTATTTTTGTAGTGATGCTACATTGAGATATGTGTATTTTAAACTGCTCTTTCCGGATGATAGATTGACTGCAGTACAGGCAGTGGAGGTGTGCAGCTGTTCTGCATGGATGGTTACACTTGCAAATGAAGTAACCTGTGAAGCACAGACATATACTGTATTCATTTCAAGTCTTTGAGTGGGAGCACAATTTCTACTAAGTTGTTATTGTAATTGTTACATTTCTGTTATATTGAAATTAAAGAAAAGTAGTCCAAAAAATATTGTCATACCTTCATGCTTCACTGCCAGTTTAAGGTGATTGTTCATGTGCGTTTCGAAATGTAACTGCCGATCAATTCTGTAGCAGCAGCAGGGACATGTGTAAATACCACCCATAAAGTATTTTTCAGGGTCAGGATTATCCTTAAAGTGTGATGGATGCTGTGAACCAAAACAAATCACATGAACTTAATTCAATGGAAACAAAATGACAGCTGTATCAGATAATACTCACATATTAAAGGACAATGGGTCTAGGTAGCGGCAAGGGTTGCCGGGTCCCCACGTGAGTTTAAAGTCACTTCTGGTTGATGGGTGCTGGGCCCAGTTTCCCGAAAGCGTCGTTAGCCTAAGTGGTTGTTAAGTTCGTGTAGCACCATCAGACAGTTTTCACACCGTTTCCCGAAAGCATCGTTGCGTAGCGACCGTCGTTAAGACGCTCGTAGATAACGAGAGCTCCAGGGGGTACTCGTAGCGCTACGAGCATCTTAACACATCCAATACCACTGAGTGTCCAGCTGGTGACGCTAAAGTTACGATAGGCTATATAGCTTAGTCTATTAGTCTACTCTATTTATCTATTTATTCTATTAGTCTACTAATAATACTACTTACCATGGTCCTGGATGAATACTCGATTCTGATTGATGTACACATAGGAAAGACGTTGACGCTATGAAGACGCTATGGCCACGTTGCTTGGCAACGCCTGCATACGGGAGATATTAAATAGTCCGCTCGAAAATAAAAAAAAAACTCACGATTTAACTCTAAAACACATTAAAGTATTATTAATTGATTAAATATTAACTAGACATGAATGGACGACGCGGAGGCGTGAACCGCGGAGGACGGTTCTGTTAATGGACACCTCGTCGGGCATTATCCCACATATACCATGGTCACTTAACGAAATAAATAAATTATTTAATCAATGAATAATACTTTAATGTGTTTTAGAGTTAAAAGCGTGAGTTTTTTTATTTTATTTTTACAAGTCGAGCGGACTATTTAATATCTCCCGTATGCAGGCATTGCCAAGCAACGTGGCCATAGCGTCTTCATAGCGTCAACGTCTTTCCTAGGTGCACTTTTTAACCTACACCCTCCAGCCAATCAGATTCGAGTATTCACCCAGACCACAGTATAAATATGTATTTCAGCACCGTGTCAGTGGACAGGTACAAGGCTACGATCGATCGTTAGATCTGTGCACGCGCGTTCATGTTAAGAGGAGTTTCGGGAAACGCACGGAAAAAAATAACGATCGTTCGAAAGATGATTCGGTAAGAAGCATCGTAAGATGGATCGTACATCGTTATCGGGAAACTGGGCCCCTGGTCCTTCTTGGGGTTGTTGTGTGTGTGTGTGTGTGTCTCATTGAGACAATGAAGGCTTATCTTATTAAGTACTTAACTATGCACTAATTTGCATACAAGTATTTCAAGGAAAAATATAATAATAATGATGAGGGTGGGACACGTCAGACCATGTTGGTTCTCATTCCTGTAGGGGTATATGATTTCAGAAAATATAGGGGCAATTGCTCTGTCAGTTAGCATTGCGTTAGCTGCGCTGCGGTTTAAAACCATACTCCGGAAACCGAGGTTTTGGAGTTTAACTCGCAGCTGCGCACGAAGTTAAACCTGATTGCTAGTGTACTGGACCGACACAGGTTCAGCTGATTCGTAGTAAAACTCGTGTTAAACCGAAGTACTCTGATTTTCCCGTTATACTCCAGCAGATGCAGTCTTAACTTAATGGTTGGATTCATTTTGTGCTAGAATTACCAACAAAAAACTTAATGGAATGTAAAGTGAACTTAATATAATAAAACGCAAATAATGTTTAAATATATTATGAAAATAGTCTAGCCTACTTTGTTGTGGAAATCTGAGTCTGGAATCTGAATCTGCCCTTACCTACGTCAATCAATCGATTAACTTCTCCCCCCTCAACAATCGGCCGCGTACCAGGGGGGCCGCCCCGACGCCAGCTCGCGCGCCCCCCCCCACACACACACACACACACACTACACACCCCCGTCAACAACCGCGCACCACGTAATGTTTATGGGGGGCGCCAAAATTGTTTGCTGCATTACCCCCCTGACACGATGAACATGTCTCGGATAGAGAACTATAACGAGGAGCAGAAGTTATAGCCTATTTTATTGAACTGCATTCGAGGTGTTGTGGACACGGTGGAAGAGGAAAGACACCACCACCACGCTCCGAAGAAAGTGTGTTTTGGGATGATCTCTCAAACACATTTAACAGTAGATCTCAGCAGAAGACCGAGCAGCGGCACATTTAAAGAATTTATGGAAGCGCTTGAAAGTTGAAGCGCGTAATGCTATTGCTGAGCGGACGCACGACCGAGACCTGAGCCCGCGCGAGCCGTGAAATATCACTGCTCATTCCAAGTCGACTATGTCCAATATGTTATTGTACTGAAAGGCCTATCTGGCGTAATAAGTGTAAATGTATCATACATTATTATTAATACTACTAATAATAATTAATAAAACTAATTCTGTGTGTGGGCGGTTATTATGGGAGCCTTGTTTCATCCTGCAAGCTGGTTTAGTCTCCTCTAAAACCATGTCCGTTTCGAGACTAGACTAACACGCCACAAAATACGCCCCTAGTGTCTGATGTGAATTTCTCTGAAGACACAGCAATTGAGATCTAGGTAAAACGCAGCTGCAGGTTAAACCACAGGTACATACGAACACAGCAATGGAGCTTAAGACGTCACGTGACTTCTTGCGTCACCGACGAGTTTAAAACCGTGTTAAACTCTAAAAAGTGGCTAACGTAGCGGCAGAGCAATTGCCCCATATGGTTTAGGTGGTATACTATTATTAATCATATAAATTGTATGATTCCAATGTATGATAATGATAGCAATAGTAATATTAATAATAGTAGTATACACTATTATTATTATCATTATTATCATTATTATTATTATTATTTATTATTGTTGTTGTTGTTGTTGTTGATATTATCAGCTGAGTTTGAGGTCTGTGGGAGTGGCGGAAAACATCATAATTTTCCATTAACTTTAGCCATTTCATTTTCGTATATTTTCCTTTATATATATTCGTATGTATCTAGTATACTATTTGAAATGTCGTTGTTTCATTCATTAATTTTAGTGACTTGCCATCGTAACTCTTCGGTCCTCTTCTGTTGTCATCCTTGGTGAAGTAGTAAAGTAGTCGACGAGAATGACGCTCTCCCGCGCGATTAGCCAGTGACATCAGTGGGGGTGGCAAGTGGAATCACGTGACAGCACTTGGACGTTGGATGTCCATGTCCTACAGGCTGCAGCGAGACCTTACTCGATGTGTGTGTGGTTCCGGTGAGGAGAGTAATGTTCTAGCAAGGAGTGATTATGCGCCATTAAACGGAGAGTTTCAGTCTCATCCAAAGAGTATTAGCCTACTTCTCATTGTGTGTTCTTAAGAAAGCCCTAACTCGGACGCTACAGGTAGTGTGGCTGTAGCCTAAGCACGGCGACCAAGCTTTGATAAAAACAGCGTGTCCTCCCGTGTTTCAGCCGAGTCATATACTGCGGGGGCTATTGGAAAGAAAACGCGTGGTGTGTGCGGGTTTTAACACACCACTGTGGACCTGTACCGTATTAGCTGACTGGTGTAAGAGTGTATAAACATTTTTTTATTCTTTTTTTTATTGAACATTTAAAGACAAAACAATAATTATGCAATACAATTTCTCGTAGGGGACAAACAATCCGATACCAAATACAAAAAGAAAAACAAAATTATGAAGGCCTAGGGGGATCCACAGCAAGACAAATTTCAAATAAATAATCTTATGAATCAACAAAAATTACAAGACAACCAAGTTTTAACATATGGAGCAGGGATGTCAAGGGTCCCAAAATGACTAATCTTCAAAATAACAAAAAGTTAGAAAAAATCTGCATTTATCTTCTTTGCAATCCTGCTAGAGTGTATTTTTTTTAAGGACAAGAAAAACAGCCTAAAATCATTTAAAAACCAGTTAAAGGAGGGTTTACTATTCCTCCACTTGCAGCAATGAAGATGATATTTACCCAAAAGTAAAATAAGATTAATCATGTCAGACACAGATGCAGTCAAATTAGCCATAAAAAAGAAAACGTGAGAGATATCAAAGGTTGGAATGTCATGTACTTTTAGTAATAGCCAATTTCTTATGTCAGACCAAAAAAGCTTGGGACAAGGGGCGTACAAAAAACATATGTTCTAAGCAGGGGTATTCAACAAAAATTTCAAGAGGTCCAGTGAGAGAAAATTTCCTCAAGCGAAGGTCCGGAACATCATAATGTCAAACATTATGAATAATGTCAAACATTAATTGTGTGAGATATATATATATATATATATATTATATATATATATTAGGGATGAGCGAGGTACAGCATTATCTGTATCTGTTAACCATATGAATTATCTGTATCTGTACTCGGAGTGGGCGGGGCCTAACCCGGAAGTGGGGTCGGGTTCTCTTGAAATGAGTGAGGTTTTAACCCATAGACATACTAGTATATACATAGACGCCCTCATGACGTGCTGGAACGTAACCCAGCGTCGCCGCCATATTGATTGGGTGAGCTCACTCTAGTCCTAGCATGAGTCAACGGGAGAGCAAGCTATGCCAGTATTTTGTGCAGCGTACGGCGGCAGTATTGACACCAGATCACGTGGGATTACCTTTCACAAGTAAGATTGAACAATAATTCTTATTTAAAAAAAATAAAAAATTATTAATTCGTCCTGTATCATAAATAAATCTCTGCCATTTGTAACTGATGAGCTTAGTGCGTTGCGCTGGAGATGTAATAGAACTCTCATCAGACACCTTTTATCTTTAGCCTTGCAGCATATTTATTGTATCAACAGGCGAGAGTAACGTAACGTGCTGCCACTCTCCACGGCATCACCACACATGGAAAATAAACTGAGACACCGGAACAGGTAGTGTAGGTGTCAGGTAACACAGAGGTAAAATCAACACTGCCCTCTACTGGACACGATGAGTAAGGGCGTACAACAGTACTACACTTAACACCCCCACTCGCTCTTAGCTTATTGTGGTACATTATTTTTTGATAGAAAATAAAACAACAAAAACACATTTTGGCACACTACATTCTTTTCTTGCATTCTAAGTGCCAAACAAATACTGAGCAAACTTCTTCAGTTGTAGCTTAGTGGCTGGTTTTGTCATCAAGTCAGCAATCATGTTGTCAGTAGGACAATAATTCAAACATATTCTCCCACTATTCACAGTTTTCACGTATGAAATGATATTTGATATCAATATGTTTGCACCTTTGTCGGTTTACTGGATTTCTAGCTAATGCAATAGCTCCTTGGTTATCATCGTAAACCTTGGTTTGTGCATACTGACACGTATCAATACCCTTGAGTAACTGTTGCAAATACATACACTCCTGTATGGCTGACGCTAAGGCCATGTATTCTGCCTCGCAGGTAGACAGTGCAACTGTTGGTTGCTTTCGACTCTTCCATGAAATGAGTGCACTTTTCTCACTTAAACTGACACAGTACCCTGTGGTGCTACGTCTGTCTGTGACCTCAGATGCCCAGTCAGCATCACTGTGGACTATTAGACCAAGTTCACCTGTGTCATCCTTTTTAAAACATAACCCACGGTCTGTTGTACCTTTAAGATACCTGAACACATGCTTTGCAGTGTTCCAATGCTCCTCACTTGACTCAGCAAAATGCTGGGAAAGTTTACTGACCACATAACTTAAGTCTGGTCTAGTGCAAGTAGCCAAATGGATCAAACTCCCCACTGCCTCTCGATAGATCCTTGGTTCTTCCATTTTTTACAGCATTTTCTGTGTATTCGAGTTTTGACTTGCATGGGGTCTCTCTGGCCTTACAATCCTGCATCCCAAATCTGGAGAGGATTTTGTTCACATATCCTGTGTTGTGACATTGTGACTTGATCCTCTGACTGTTTAAAATCTATCCCTAGAAAAACTGTTTAATTTTCCCAGGTCTTTCATTTTAAACCTCTCAGTGAGCATCACTTTGACATTTTTCACAACCTCCTCATTGTTAGCAGCAATTATCAGATCATCAACCCACACTAATCAGAATTACTTTTTCATGTTCTTTGTCCCTTGTGTATAGGCAGTTTATCAGCAGGATTTTGATCAAAAACCGTTTTCAGTGAGATATGCATGCAACAGAGAATTCCAGTTTCGGCCTGACTGCTTGAGACCATATAAGGACTTCTCTATTTGCATACTAGCTTCTCTCCTGTTTTTGACTTTTTCTCATAACCTTCAGTTGTTCGAGATAGACCTCACAGTCAATTGGTGCGTGTAGGGTATGCGGTTTTCACATCCATTTGATGTAAAACTAGATCTTCCTGCATCTGCTTTTGCATGACTACTCTGACAGTTGTCCATGTCCAGCAGTAGGCGAGAATGTTTCCCTCATATGTCGATGCCTTGTTTTTGGCTATAACCTTTTGCAACAAATCTTGCTTTATTACTTATCTGACCCTTCCGTATTACTCTTGTCGTCCCTCGTTGTCGTCCCTCGTTGTCTAGCAGATAGATCAGCGCCGTCCCTCTGCGTTGCGCCATCCTACTGCACTTGGTCCCATCCGCCAGCTCGATAGAATGGGGTGTCGGGCTGGAATGTGTTGTCAAAGCTCTTGAACTTGGCGGATGTCATTCACAATATGAGATGTCACTCCGGCGTCCACCATTATCCCTTTCTTCTTCACGTTGACAGATGGCCTCTCGTTGGTTGCATGCTTGGCCATGAAACATTGATCCCCGTCGTCGATGTCCTCCTCTTCTTCTGCAACTTTTCTGGCTCCGTCTTTTCCCTTTTTCCTGCATAGAGACTCTGCGTGTGTGTTACTCTTGCAGTGACTGCACCACACTTTCTTGGTACAACCTGGTTCTGATATGTCCTTTTTCTCCACATTTGTAACACGTCAGAGTGGCTTCCCCTTCCTTCCAGTGTGTCTTGGTGCCTTGTTTGCTTTGCTTTGTGCTAGTCTTCATCATGGTTTTTCATCACGCTGTCTGCAGGTCCGGTTGTCCTCATCTTCTCAGATTCTTCATAGACCCTCAGTCTTCTCTTGAAGTCCTTGAATGTCACGTTGTCCTCATTTTGTGTAACGTGGACAGCCAGTGGTCTGAATGAGTCTGGCAGTCCATTCAAAATGGTGGCTACAAGCAGCCCCGTCACTCATGTTCTCTCCTGCATCACGAAGAGCTGAAATTATATTCTCAGCCCATCATATAATCAGTCACAGTCTCATTCCCTTCCATTTGTATGGTGGTCAATGAAGTGTACAGGTTTAGAATCCTGGGCTTGCTCTTTCCAGAATAATGTTCTCTTAATAATTTCAAGGCTTTCCTTCCATCATCAGCGGCGTCATGTCTTATCAATGATAGGCTCTTATCATCTAGTGCATTCACTAGTTGAGCATAACACTCTGCATTCTTCGCTGGATCTGCAGCTATGGCAGCTCTCGCTAGCGGGCATCTCTCAAAATGGTGTCTTTCAGCTTCATAATGTGTAAACGGCTAAGGAATCGCGTTTCCCATAGATCATACTTATCTTCTGTTCCGTCAAGACAATCTGCTGTTGTAGCGTTCCTGGCTCCGGCCATTTTTCACTTTTATTATTTTAATCGTTCGCAATCTCCAAGATGTTGCTCAGGCTGTGGCTTGTAGAGTCCTCAATATTCGCGGGGGTCTCTCGGCGCCATCTTTATCCAGGCTCGTCTAGTAGCTTCTCTTGGCTAACAGTTCTTCTTACTTCTGTTGTTGTTGTCTGCTCCTAGACTTGCGTTCCTGGGCCCCATAACCTGATGAGCTTAGTGCGTTGCGGTGGAGATGTAATAGAACTCTCATCAGACACCTTTTATCTTTAGCCTTGTAGGCATATTTATTGTATCAACAGGCGAGAGTAACGTAACGTGCTGCCACTCTCCCACGGCATCACCACACATGGAAAATAACTGAGACACCGGAACAGGTAGTGTAGGTGTCAGGTAACACAGAGGTAAAATCAACACTGCCCTCTACTGGACACGATGAGTAAGGGCGTACAACAGTACTACACTTAACAGTAACAAAACCAAACCGTGTGAAAATTCGGTAAAAATTCGGGGAGTTATGCTTATTATTGTAGTTGGGGATACACCTTCCCTCCATAGAAATGAATGCACTGGGGGCGCACTGGGTCCCCTGACAAGATGGCGGCCGCGCTGCTACGTCAGCTCTAACGGGCAGCGTCAGTCTATGAGGCGTCTATGTAATGAAGAGAAATGTTATTAAAATGATTTATAATATTTATAAATCTTCAAATTTTCTCTTTGGCATATTTTTTAAAGTCTTTAGATAAATAGTGCAAAGTCTTTTGCACTAGGGATAGACCATTTAAAAGCATCATTAATATTTAAAACACTTTGTTCCGCGAAGACACATTTTCCCTAATGTCATTCAGTAAAACAAAGATTGGAGGCCATTTTGAACTGTAGACTCATGACTCTTGTCATGTGACATATGATGTCATCACTCAGAAGACCCCTGAAGACCACCCAAGTTGGAGGGTAAGTTTTAAAGTTTTGCTCCTAAATTTAAGTTAATTCCACCTTTTGTAAGTGTCATACATGTGTCAGAGATTTGGGCGTCATTCGGGTCAAACATTATAAAAGTGTTTATAAAGTTGTTGATTTAAAAAAAAGTTTTTTTAATATGAAATTTGAAGTTAAAAAGTCAAGGTCAAAGTCAGTGTTGGTATTAGGTGGCCAATCTGCTGCCTGTTAGGAAGGAGAAATTACTAATTTGTCAGTCGGCAAAAAAAAATCTGTCAGTTGGTAAAACAATGATATAGCTTATAAGAACACTAGATATCTCAACAACACCGTCAGGTATTGACACCAAATTTGGTACTTTGACATCTTACCCATATTCTGAGGATGTACCTTGGGACTCAGTCCTGAGGGGGGCAAAAGAAATGGTGACCTTTGACCTTTGGGGGCGCTGCAGCTTATAAAACCGCTTATCTCACAACACTTCAACATATTGAAACCATAATTTGGTACTTGGGCGTTTTACCCTATTCTGAGGATGCAACTTGGGACTCAGTCCTGAGGGGGCAAAATAAATGGTGACCCTTTGACCTTTGGGGCGCTGCAGCTTATAAAACCGCTTATCTCAACAACACTTCAACGTATTGAAACCAAATTTGGTACTTGGACGTTTTACCCTATTCTGAGGATGCAACTTGGGACTCAGTCCTGAGGGGGCAAAGAAATGGTGACCTTTGACCTTTGGGGGCGCTGCAGCTTATAAAAGCCACTTATCTCAACAACACTTTAACGTATTGAAACCAAATTTGGTACTTGGATGTTTTACCCTATTCTGAGGATGCAACTTGGGACTCAGTCCTGAGGGGGCATAATAAATGGTGACCTTTGACCTTTTGGGGGCGCTGCAGCTTATAAAAACCACTTATATTTTCAACAACACTTTAAACGTATTGAAAACCAAATTTGGTACTTCGGACGTTTTACCCTATTCTGAGGATGCAACTTGGGCAAAATTAATATGACCTTTGACCTTTGGGGCGCTATAGCTTATAAAAACGCTTATATTTCAAGAATACTTTAACGTATTGAAACCAAATTTGGTACTTGGTGCATCCTCAGAATAGGGCAAAACATCCATCAATTTCATGACTTTTAACACGTCAGTAAGTGGGGGGACCTGTAGGGGGCTGCTTTGAAGTGAAACTGTTTTGTTTAACTGCATGTTACGTCTATTTAGAATTCCCAATCCAACTAACCATTGCCAGTTGTAACATAATATTTGTTTTTTAACAGATGCCTCTTTCCAATAAGGAGAGGGGGTGCACGTTTTCGTGCAAAGATAAGAGCAGATACTGCTGCAAGAGAGGAGAAGCCTACGAAAGAGAAGGGAAAGGTATAACTATGAAAGAATATGAGGGCAGTATAATGGCAAGCTCAGGCTACATTGTCTGCATGCCATGTATTGTATATTATGCCTGTGTGTAGGTGCACAATAAGTGAGTGAGTGAGCAAATAAATAAATAAATAAATGAATAAATAAATAAATAGATTGATTGATTGCAGGTATCATCAGCGGAAGGAAGCGGGGCAGTATGATTATCTGCCCCATCAAAGAATTGACAGCATCTGCAGCCTCACAAAAAGGAGACCAAAGATGGAGGCTTATCTGAGACAATCTAGGGAAAGACAGAGACAAGTGGAAGCTGTGATGAACATCAACACCAGTGTCTGACGGACTCTCTTGTGGAACCTGCACAGCTTGACCTCCCCAAGGCCCTCTCAAAGCTCCTCACTCCTGCACCAGGGCCTCTCACAAGCCTCCTCACCTCCCTGCCACCAGGGCCATCTCAAAGCTCCTCACCTCCTGCACCAGGGCCCCTCTCAAAGCTCCTCACCTCCCTGCACCAGGGCGCCATCTCAAAGCTCCTCACCTCCTGCACCAGGGCCCCTCTCGCCCCTCACCTCTTGGAATAGCTGTTTCTAATCAGCATCTTCATCTTGGAGACCATGTCATCCTCAACACCTGATAGGGATTCACAGGGAGAAAGAAACAAGTCTCCAGCCGCCGAAGTGACAAACGCACACGCAAACTGAAGGAGGAATTAGACCAATTAAAAACAGGACTTCTGGAGAGAAAAACGACGAGCAGAGAGGTTCCGCAAAAGGCTACAGAGTCTTAGAAATACAAAACACAAAGCAACCAGTAAGAAGAACACGGCAAATGGGTTTCAGAAAAGCTGCCAGCAAGCAGACGAATGTGTGGGTGGAATTTCTCACTCGTGATGAAAACAGCCGTTAATTACGCAGGAAAAATAGGACACAGTCTCTCAGAATTACGGTCAGGGGTACAACGTCGTGTTTCATACCAAGTCTCTAAAAGAGCTTTACAAAGGATTACAAGGTAGGAATTGAACCACCCTATATCCTACAGGCAGTTTGTCCGTGTTCGTTCCGTTTTTACATCACACAGCCTAAGGTCTGATGACCGCAACACGTGTGCTTGCATTGACCATGAGAATGTGAAGCTTCTTCTAGAGAGAATTCATCAGAGTGGCCTTATAGGGAGTAAAAGTATTTCTGATGCACTCATCCAAATCGTGTGTGATGTCAAAAACAAGAAATGCATGTTCAGGCAGTGTGCAAATTGTTGCTACTCTGAGATAGAAGCAGCCTTGCCACAAAACCCTGGGCTAGTTACATGGCAGCAGTGGGAGAGGAAGAGGGTCTGCTCAGAGGGAAAGACTTCCCATTTTGTGAAGAGAGCTTTGACTGGAACATGGGAGGATCTCCTGAAAAGCTTTAATGAAAAATTAGATGCACTGGCAAAGCACCAATACATATGGATCCATCAAGTGGAACAGTGTCGAGCTCTCAAGAACAGCCTCCAAGACCATGAGGTTGTAGTCCACATGGACTTTTCAGAGAATTATGCCTGCAAGCTCAATGTTGAAGTGCAGTCTTTTCATTTTGGGGGTAGTCGAAAACAAGCGACTATCCACACATGCATGGTCTTCAAGTCTGGAATGTCACAAGCTTACGCCACCATTTCTGACTCCCTCAGACATGACGAATGGGCAGTATGGGCACATCTGAAGCCGGTGTTGGATGACATCTTATCTGATACAGCCATAACCACTTTGCACTTCATGAGTGACGGCCCACTGACCCAATATAGGAACAGAAAAAATGTCTACCTCATGTGCACCTTGCCCCTTCCTTCGTGGCATTAAAGAGATCACATGGAACTTCTCAGAAAAGGCCCATGGAAAGGGAGCACCAGATGGTGTCGGTGGGTCCATAAAGAGAAGTGCAGATGCATTTGTGCACCAAGGAGGAGATATCCAGGGCCCCCAAGAATTGTTTTTCCTTTCTGGAAAAATCAAGCTCGACTGTGAAATTCAAGTGGATAGCCGAAGATGACATCGTCCGTGTTGATGAGGCAGTGCCTAATGCCTTGCCAGTTGTTAAAGGCACCTTGGGGATTCACCAAATCACCACCGACACCCCGGGAAAAAATGTGTCATAGAGAGGTGTCCTGTTTCTGCCTCCGCTTGGGACTTCAGTGTGAATGTGGATCACCCTCCTTATTCGACTTCCATTCTGGAAATGCTGCTTCCTCAACCTCCTCAACCACTTCAACCACAACAGAAGACCTTGTTGGGAAGATGGTTATTGTGAGCTACGACAAGAAGCCTTTTGTCGGGCAAGTCCAGAATGTTGTAGGTGAGGAGATTGAGGTGTCCTGCATGCAACAAATAGGAAAGAAAAACAACTTTGTCTGGCCCCAGGTCTCTGATGTTATATACTATTTCAACTCCGATGTAAAGGCCATCATTGCAGAGCCAGAGCCGTCCACGAGCCGAAGCTCAAAACTGTCCGATGAGGACTGGGACAAATTTGTCTCTACCTGAGAGCCACACCAACCAACCAATCCATTCCTCAGTGTTTTTTTTTAAATTATTTCAAATGGGTTGAGACTGAGGGTGGGGGGCATCATTTCTGTATAATCAGTTGAACTGTAATCATTTTAAAATTTTTAACACAAATATTTGTTATTAAAAGAGTGATACATGTAGTATTGTAAAACACAGGATATGATGTTATAACCCATAAGTGCCGTAGACTCTGCATGGCAGGGGCGTCCTCCTCCCTGAGCCAAACTTGCGCCTGACCGCATACCTGGGGGAAACACCTAGTACCTGAATGGGACTAGGAGTTGCAATGCTTTGAGAACCATGGGTGTGGATGTCATCACAGGGTTGGATTGAAGGGGCAAAGGTTTTCATCGGGGTCGTCAGGTGGGCGCCCTCCGTCTTGGATGTTTCGCTGACTAGGCCCACAACACCTCAGGAGGGTTCAGCAGCAACACCTGGCGTCCCAGGTGTGCCCCCCTCTTCCTTGCCCCCTTCTTGTTGTTGTCTTGTTTGTTTTTGGTGTCATTTCGGAGCCCAGCTGTTGTCTCTCCTCCTGATCCAGAGCCACTGGCTTGCTCTTTCAGCAGCACTGGACAGGGCTTTGATGGTTTGTTGTTGGGCCTGGCCTCTGATTCCCATGTCCTTGAGAAGACCGGGAACTGACCTGCCCACGAAGCCTCTGCAGCCCACCTCTACTGGGCGAACTGTGGCCTTCCATCCCCTTTGTTCGGCATCCGCTGCCAGCTCTGCGTATCGAAGCTTCTTGCGCTCATAGGCCTCGCCCACATTATCCTCCCAGGGCACTGTGAGCTCAATGATGTAGACGCTTCGGATCGAAGGGGACCACAGCACGAGATCTGGTCTGAGATTGGTCGGGGCGATCTCCGCTGGGAAGCAGAGTCTCTGCTCCAGGTCAACTAGGAGCCTCCAGTCTCGTGCTGCTCCCAGATGTCCGGTCTCTGGTTTTGGTTGGCGGGTCTTTGGTGGCTTCTCCCCTTCTCGTACGAACTGTCCAGAAGATGCAGACAGGACGGAAGGTGAAGGCAGGGCATTGATGACCGTCCGTCTACTCTCCAGTGCCGCTGCAAGGCACTTGAGCACTTGATTGTGCCGCCAGGTGTAGCGGCCTTGTGTCAGGCTTGTCTTGCAGGCGACTAGGATGTGCTTTAAGTTGGCTGGAGATGGACAGAGGTGGCATGTAGGGTCTTCACCGTACCACTGGTTGAGATTCTGTGGAGATGGTAGGACATCGTAGGTGGCCCGCAGAATGAAGCTCGTTCTAAAAGCTTCCATGTCCCAAATCTCCTTCCAGGAGAACTTTCGCTTCTCCACATCTTGTACAATTTACACAGGTTTTCTTTTCTTTTTTACAAAAAATGAAATGAAGTTAATTGACCCTTAAGGTAAAAATGAAGGTGTCGTGTCACTGACCCTATGTTCATGTTATTCAAAACAATGTGATAAGACTGTTGTTTATTATTGTCTGCCTAGTGTTTCATTTTAATAAAAGGTTCAGGTAAACAGCCTTTTGTATCTTTTGTATCGCTGAACAGTATCCCATAACTGTTTCAACCAGAGTCTGATTGGGAAATGCTCCAAAAGCTGACAATTGTAAGGTGGATTTTACATACTCATAACTTTTTTTACAAACATATAATAATGTAAAAACTATGATTTAAAAAATAAAAAATCAGATTCATCATTATTGAACCCCTTTAGATGCAGAATTATCCTATTTCAGTAAGCCAATTCTAAAGAAACAACTAGAAAATTCAATTGAAGTGGTCATATGTCATTTGGTAAAACAAAATGTCATACGGTAAAACAGGGAATATATTCAAAATGTAATACAAAATGTACAGCATATTATGATAATTGACCTACATGAGAAAATAAGTGTATAAACGGTGATACAATATGAAATTTGACATGATTTGGCAACTTATTTTACTTTTTACAGAAACAATATTGAAAAAATGTTGAAAAAATCTCGACAGATGGAAGACTCAAACCTTAGAAGACAAAATATCACATAATGCTTTTTTAATATGAACATTTTGCAACTAGCCATGGATTCAGTATAAATCAACATGTACATTATGAACTATTTGTGATTGGGTAATTCATATTTATTCTAATATTTATCTTAATATCTGGAAATAATTTTGTTTTCCCGAATGACATTTTTATGGTGTGAATACCATCAATTGCAATAAAAAGGGGGAAAGTGATACTTTTTTGAAGGGGCACATACAAAATTAAAAAGTTCACATCTAAATCTATTAAAAAAATGTTGAAACTGGCCTGCTGCTACATTTTTAGTTTTTTGTGGTTTTGAAATCAAAAAACGTCACTGACCCATATATGTCTATGTTTTAACCGGTATGTTATTTTAAGCATGCAATTGATATGGGTTGATCAGAAATTGTTATTTATTGCTGATTAGAAAACTATTTACAGGACAGCATCAGCATTGAAAAAAAAAAATCTCCGATGATCGGCAGGGAGAGGGAGAGCGAGAGAGTGTGTGTGTGTGTGTGTGTGTGTGTGTGTAGCTTGATTTCCAATATTTATACCACTACTAGCTTTATTTTTAACCCTTTCACTAAATACAGCAAGAAAGTGTCGGACACCGTGCGTGAAGTAAAAAAAAAACTGGTTAGAGCCAGGCAGCCAGATGACGGTTAAAAAAAGAAAAAGAAATCTCCAACAGGCAGAGACGCAACGCGAGTCGGCACCACGTCTGAACAAACCCACGTTTAACAGAACTATACTGGTCCATAAGTACCAACCTAAGTAGCAAACCTGAAGCTGAAGAAACCCTAAACATTAACGGAAAACGACCCGCGAACCTGAGTGACTGAGGGAGAGACAGAGAGCTGTTCTGTGTGTGAGTGGTCAGAGCGACACAACAACACATCTGCATTGTGTAGGGGGGGGGGGGGGGGGGGGGGGGCGCTGTAGCCTATCACAGAACCCAATGAGGATTTTCATTCAATCCGAGCACAGATATTGACTCGTATTACTCGTATAATACTCGTACTCGGCAAAAGTGCTTTATCCGTACCGGATACGGCTCAACTCTAATATACTGTATATACATGTAGCCTCATAGTTGTATCAACATCTGTAACTGACTGTTAAATTAAACAAAGTACAATTCAAAAATATTTATTGTCACTAATCATTGAAGTATACATGTGTACTGTCTCTCCCTGTCTCCCGCTCACTCGTCTCTCCCCGTCTCCCGCTCACACGTCTCTCTGTCTTCTCTTACTGTCTCCGGCTCACTTGTCTATCCGTGTAATCTCCCTGTATCGCTAACTTCCCTTTCCACCTGCCTCTCATCTCTCTCATTTCCGTATTCAGAGTCGCGCTTTTGTTTACACAAATTTGATTGGCTGAGCAGCGTCACGTGGGACGCTTAACTTGCATGCAATTGGTCTGTAAGGTCCGCTAAGCAAATGCCGTAAAGACTAGAAATGCTGCGCTGGTTAAAATAGAAGCGCCCCGTCATAATGTAGAATCCCTCAATAGTTTATTGATTATAGGTCTGGGTCCGCATAGGACGGCGTCTGGGTCCGGACCCGGACCGCGGTCCGCCTGTTAGTGACCTCGGTTCTAAAGTTTCTTCACACTCACCACAAAAATTACAGGGGTCAACTTCAAAACTAAACCTTTTATGAAGAAATACAGCTGTTGGATAAACATTATTAATAATCTTAAAATGAGTTTCTTTAAAGGCCATGGTGCAGGTTTAATTTTCTAACGAATTTGCGCATTTGCTTGTTGGTAATAAACATTTAAACTGTTATTCATTGTATTTGATGTTGTTGGGTATCACAAAACGTAATATAATACAAAAAAGTTGGGTTTTAGCCGTCTATATTTTAGCAGTTCGCGATTGATTCTCATTTCCCCCACAATGCAATGCATGACGTCACATGGGTGAGACGACAGACCAAAGCCCGCCGTGAGACCATTGAGAGAGACGAGTAGAGAGAGACTAGTAAGAGATTGTTCAGCAGATTATACAGATAAATACATATATATATATAGCCTAGATAGAGAGATAGATAGATAGACAGATAGATAGACAGCATAGAACGATAGATACATAGAGAGAGATAGCCAGATAGCATAGCATAGCATAGACAGATAGCGTAGATAGCTAGATAGATACACCCTCGAACCGGTATAATGCCGGGCTACTGTGCTTGTGCCGGTGTTGTACGGTAGAATGTTATCATGTTAAGTTGTGATAAGCCAATCAGAAACGCATTCTGAAACCACTGGGTACAACCGGTACAACCCACTTTTTATGACACAGTCGGGTAAGGACAAACCGCCTCTTTTTTTGTGCAGATTTGAACTCACCGGCAGATACCCACACCGCAGATTCGCCAGTACGCCTACCTCACTTGAAATCTTGATCACTTTGTTAAATAAAGGCTTACAAACACGATTTGTCTGCGTTTCAACATAGCCTCATTTGTAACCAAACATCTATTTTTTTAGATTGCCTAAGCACTCTTATGTAGTTGTTCGTGGTTGGCGTTCCCACCGGGATATGAACACTAAACTTTGAGGTTCACATTGGTGGCTGGCTAAATGATGCGCGAGCAGGATAAGCCACGGCAGCGACATAGCGATTGGAGGACAGACACCTGTTTTCAAAATAGCAATTATTAATGCGAATGGACGCATTGTGTATTGGAACTTTGCCAAAGTCTTGCGAGATCCGAACGTTATTAGTAGGCTACTAGCATCCCATATATTTCATTAGAACAAATTCACGGTCACAGGTTTGTCAATGTAGGGCCAACATTCTATACAATCCATCTAGCCATGTCTTAACCTAGTAGGCTACTTGCTACAACAGCAAGTCAACACAAATTGCAGAAGTTTTAGTTTAGTCCGCCTTGGCCATATCAAATAGGCTCCCATAGCCTTCACAGGATGCTCTGGCTATAGGCCTACTATAGCTGCACTCACTGTGCACAAATTAGAAAATTAGGGGGGCAAAAGGGAAAAGCTGTGTTAAATGTTGTTATTTTATGGGAGCTGATTACTACAATAAGTCTGAATTGTAAAATAAATCACATTCAATGAAGATAGGCCTGTGCTTCCCTTTCTATTTTGGTAATTTTTTGCAGAATTCTGATTGTTAATGTTGTTTAGATTTGCTTGCCCATAAAAATGGTTTAAACACACCTAAGCAACTGTCCAAAGTAAACAGAAACAACCACATATTCACTTGGTTTAAGATTGTCTTTACCTACAATTTCCATGTTTCATTTTTATAAGTGGCTTGTGCATGAATCAAAAGGATGGTCAGAAATGTTCCAACTTTCAAACATTGTAACCAAAGGCTTATAGGCCTGAAAAATGTATTGTTACATTTGTTGAATGTCTATAGGCTAGTAAACCATGCCAGAGAATGATCATAGCCTACACACCTGTTTTTATCCTAAATAACCTACTAACATCAAAAGTGAAAACACAGAATTCTCAACTCCCAGTTTATTGGATGAAAGCGACGACACCAGCCAAATACACAGGTGAGGCCATATACATATCACTGAAAAGGAACTGTAAGAGGCACATGGTATGAAAATGAACAGAAATGCCATCTCATGGCCAAGCACAAATATGAAAAGGAACTGTAAGAGGCACATGGTATGAAAATGAACAGAAATGCCATCTCATGGCCAAGCACAAATATGAAAAGGAACTATTAGTGGCACATGTTCTGAATAAGAACAGAAATGCCATCTCATGGCCAAGCACAAATATGAAAAGGAACTATTAGTGGCACATGTTCTGAGTAAGAACAGAAATGCCATCTCATGGCCAAGCACAAATATGAAAAGGAACTATTAGTGGCACATGTTCTGAGTAAGAACAGAAATGCCATCTCATGGCCAAGCACAAATATGAAAAGGAGCTGTTAGTGGCAATGAACAGAAATGCCATCTCATGGCTGTTACTATGGAGAAAAAAAAACACCAAAAAAATACCACCACACAATGGTTATTGGCAGGCAGGGCAGTAAAAATCCAGATCTGTATCTGGATTGCCAGCACATGTAATATGGCACCAACCCTTGCAGCGGGTACATTCAATCTGTCAAAGAGAAACAAAACATTAATTTTGGGATGAGTACAGACACAACTACCATCTTTGCAATAAGTGCACTTACCCACTGGTCATGGGCGTCCTCTGTGCCACATATCCTGCAGAGCTCTGAAATGTCATCTGTGGAAATAAAGAGGCACTTATTGCAAATGTTCTGTTCACCACAAACACCATTGTATAGGGCACATGAAATACCAACCAGTTCCTCTGAAGAGTTGCTCAGCAATCTCCATCCTTAAGGCCAAGATGCCCTCTGCATCCACGCTGAATGGAGTTTGTTTGACCAACAAAATTAACTCTGCAAGCTTTTTCACAGCAAAAGACTGTTAGACAATTCATCAAGCTCAATCATGATAGCCATATAAAAAAGTGAACAAGCAAAATTGCTTACTTTGCAAACAATAACCCCACATGACGTCATGTCGTTTTGTACTGGATGTGGCAAAGTTGCACCAGACCAGCGGGACTGATGAATGCCCCTCTGCCTCATGAATGCTCTATACATACGGAACAGAGCAACAACATTGTGTTATCAACTTTGCCATTGAAATCTGAACAGATTGGATTATATTACATTATATTATATGCACACACACACACACACATATATATATATACCTGGTAATGTCGATGCATTTTTGAATTCCCTCTGGTTTGGCACCAAAAGGGTCCAAGTAAAGGCACCGTTTTTCTTTGGGAAACATTGCCTGCATTTGGGAAATCATATATTACTGTAATACATTGTTTGTCATTGGTATGAACTGAATGTCACTTACAACTAACGTCCAGTGATTTTCAGAGCAGACAGCTCCTACCAGGACGTCATAAACCTGGGGTTCCAGCTGGGAAAGCAATGGAGTTTACAAGTTTAGTGAAAACATATGTTTTTACTGTTAATTAATACTCTTCAATAAGCCTACCTTCTTGAGGCCTTTGAATGTCCCCTTCCAAATGGCGGACATCTCATATGAGTCAATTAAGAGGGCCTTTCCATCTGAATGCCTCCTCACCAGCAACTCTAAATATGCATTGATGATCTATATGGCAAGAACAGGTCATAACATAGAAATGGGAAGTCACATGGACACAATGC
The DNA here is from genome assembly GCA_030340625.1 of Merluccius polli. Classification (NCBI taxonomy): domain Eukaryota; kingdom Metazoa; phylum Chordata; class Actinopteri; order Gadiformes; family Merlucciidae; genus Merluccius; species Merluccius polli. The sequence goes on from JAOPHQ010005433.1 coordinate 27,908, forward strand.
AGTCAGTTTAATATCTATATACCTCGCTCTCCACCAGCTTGCCTGGTCCAAGATGTTCGCAAATATTCCGTGAGAATATTTTGTAGGGGCCTATTTTGGACCCAGCCCAAATGTTTTGGATCACTGTAGAATAAACAGAGAGAGGGGGGGGGGATTTGATCAGCCACTTGTGTATCTGGTGAAATGCAACAACTCTACACACTCAGTACTTACAGGTTTGCATCTCCGAGTTGATCTCAGCAACCATGCTTGCACTGGAGCATGGAGCATCACTGGGGATGGACAGATCAAGTGGGTCATCCACACTGCTGAGGGAAGGAGGGAGTGATGGGCAGTCATCCTCACTGCTGAGGGAAAGGGTGGGTGTTGAGCTGTCATCCTCCATGATGAGGAAACGAGGGAGGGATAACAGCTCATCCTCCATGGTGGGGGAAGGAGGGAGTGATGCGCAGGCAACCTCCATGGTGGGGGAAGGAGGGAGGGATAACAGCTCATCCTCCATGGTGGGGGAAGGAGGGAGTGATGCGCAGGCAACCTCCATGGTGGGGGAAGGAGGGAGGGATAACAGCTCATCCTCCATGGTGGGGGAAGGAGGGAGTGATGCGCAGGCAACCTCCATGGTGGGGGAAGGAGGGAGGGATAACAGCTCATCCTCAATGGTGGGGGAAGGAGGGAGTGATGGGAGGTCATCCTCCATGGTGGGGGGCTCAACTGGGGCCCCTGGAGCCTGTGCGGGCCATTTACGTGGAACCCTTGGAGTGGGATCCATATACAGACTCAGCTGGTCCACATTGATCCTGTGGCTCATGTTGCCTCGGTCAGGCATCAGGTCGGCGCTTTTCCCCTCGAGCCGAGTGATTGTGTATGGACCCAACATGGACCTTTCCAACTTCCCCCCCTTCCTCTGCTCCTGACGGATGTTTTCACGGAGGACCCGGACGCCAACTTTAAGGCCGTCATCCAGGCCTTCCTCTGTCCGCTTTTTAATGACCTTCTCCTGGGCCCTCTTAATGTTTGCCACAGCAAGCGCATAGTGCTGAGGCAGGGACAGGACATTCTGCGACGGCACTTCTGCACCAGCCAGTGCCTCCGCTTGCTCATGGGTGACCTGTGCAAGAACAAAACAATACATGGTAGAGAGCTTGATTTTCAGACATTTCAGACTGTAATGAAAATCTTACTTTACCTCATAGGTCTCAGGGATCTCCACCGGGTACCTTGCCTCCCTCCCATACATCAAAAAGTAAGGCGTGTACCCGGTTGTAAACTGTTTTTTTGTCCTTAACGCAAAAATGGTGGGCTGAAGGAACTGGTCCCAAGTTGTTGGCTTGTCCCCCACAAGCTTGGTCAGGGTAAGGCCCTGTAAGATACAAATCCTTGTTTAGTGCTTTGTGAGTCCTGAACACCTCTGTGGGACAGTAGGCTGGTACCTTTGAATGCTGCCATTCATCCTTTCCACCAGCCCATTGGTCTGGGGATGGTAAGGGCTGCATAAACTCCGCTCAATGCCCAGCTTCTTGCATAGGGAGAAGTTCAGCTGTAACAAAATTATGAACATTGTGATAGAATAATGTCATAGAATTTAGGAGGAGAGCATGGCAAGTTGCTCCTACCTTGTTTACGAATTCTCTGCCCCGGTCGGTAAGAATGCGCTTGGGCGCCCCAAATTTGTAACAAAAATCCATCACGCACTCCCCCACCAACTCTGCAGTCTTTTTTTTTAGGGGATAGGCCTCCGTCCATTTAGTGAGGTAATCCACCATCACACAAATGTAGGTGTTCCCACTCTGGCTGGGAGCCAGTGGCCCGATGAGGTCCATCCCCACCAACTCAAGACACTCGGTGACCTGGGGAAAGACTGTATGTTATAGGGCAAGCACATTACATACAATACTATAAGAGTAGCCGATCTAGAATTCACCTCGATGGGGATGTAGGATTTTTTCTTTTTGATGGATATTTTCTTGGCCTGGCAGGCAGGACACTCAGCTACCTATAGATAACTCATTGAATATCATGCCTATTGTGAAGAGATTCACTGCCTTTTATCCAACACAATTTCATATACACTTCAATCACAGATTTTACTAACCCATTTGCGATTGTCCTTCTCCATACCAGGCCAGTAAAATCGCTGACCGATGGCATCACAGCTCCGCTCCATGCCACAATGGCCCCCTTGATCACTGGCGTGAAATGCGACGAATATGACATTCGCCTCCTCAGGAGAGGTCACCACCTTTGCCAGGTGGGCCCCCCTCTTTCGCCGGCGAGCTATATAATGAAGTTGCCCATCTAAATCAATATAGTTCAAGAAATTAGTATGCTGTAGAAGTAGTGAGTTGAATGTCTTAGAAATGTATGGCTCTTACCCTTCATTAAAAAATGCTCTGCTCTCCTTTTAATTAGATAGCGCTGACTTGCAGTTGAGGCTGCAGGAAAGCTTTTGTCTGTCAAAAACTCCACCAACTCTTGGACTAATTTTGGATCCATGTTTTCAATACGACTTACTCCCAACAAATCTGAACTGCGTGCCAAGGGGTTTATATATATACAGTATATATATGCATTGTGTCACCTGGTAATTATCCAATGAGCAAAATGCCTTCAGGCAAGTATCCTCCTTTGATAATTGGAAGTCAATGAGGAAGCTTGTGGAATGGATTAACATAATGAAAAAAGTCCGTGCTCTGTAACATTATGGCACCAGGGCAGATTGTTAGTTAAGGAAAGTGGTTCATTGTAAAATGAAGGTGTGTGATGATGGGCACATTTGGCACTAGGGTGTCAGCCCAAATACCTTGTTTGCTTATTATGTCATGCACCTGGGAAATTATGAATACCAATTTATTCATGGCACCTTGTTCGTAAGTAGGTACTTAGTAAGTAATACAATAAGAAAATATGTGAAAAGACAGAATTGTCCTATCTGCTTTTGGAAGAAAGACTCCATAAACGCATAATTTACAGCCATCTTTTTATTATTTTGTTTTTGTGGCAATCTGGCCAGTTTTTCAGACAGTGCGTTTATATTCTTGACATTGCGACAATATTGCAAGCCTTATAGTGACCCAGTTCTGGTGAAATCATAGTCCGAGACTAAAAAGTCCCAGTGTGAAGATATGAAAAGGCAGTTTTTAGCAGTAACAATGATAGATGGAGGCTGGTTTGGAGACTAAACATAAACAACTAACCAATTGCTTTATCTAACCTGTTATGCATTATCCAAATTCACAATATACCACTAATCAACACCATATTAGGCTACCACTAACATGAACTTAACATCTGAGAATCCACCATCAGTAGGCTAAACATGTTGTTGGTGTCCTCAAACATATTAAAGGCCAGCCTAACGCACGTCATATACCATCACTGCTGATCACTGCTTACCCAGTCCTTACATTACCACAACATCCCTCGTTCAAGCCATTGTTTCCCATTCATTTGTCATCATATCACACCGAAAATTGGAACGCATGTTCCTACAAGTAGTCTACAATGGTGGGCTAAAGCTATCCTTTCGATGAAGCTGTCAACCGCACTCGCAGACGTAGCAGAGGTGTTGTTGTGGGCTAGCTAGACATAGGCTAGGTTACTATCAGTTCGAATATACAACGAACTATATAACAATGACAAAAAAGAGGACACTGACCAAATAATGTAACCTATCACTCGTCCCAAAGATCTGCGCTCTGGAAATTGCCTATGTCGCCACAACGACGCTAAATGGCCTCGGTTACTCAGTGGCTCATCATCACAAGTTAACATGGATAAACTGTGTAGTTCCTGTTGACTAAAGACTTGAGTGATGTAGGGTTTAATATAACGATGTTGTCCGATTGACAGGGTGACATCGTGTGGTGTAATACATTACGGCCAGGACGTTAGAACATTTCTGCGTCAAAGTCACGCGAGTTCGTTACCCATGAGCGGAGACGTTTAACCCAATTTATGGTTCGTTTTGTGTTCTTTGTAGGCCTATATAGGCTAATATTTATTTTTTCTCTCTCTATATACAGTATATATAATATAGCCCTGTGTGTGTGTGTTAGCTTCATTATTTATTTGGCCGTTTGATCTCTCTTGTAGTTTTAGTAGGCCTAATGATCTGACCTTTTGCAAAACATTGACGTGGTCCGCCTATGTCACGATTTGACACGATAACCATCTACCATGATCCGTTGTGTTAACTTGTTATCAATAATATACATTCCTATTATTATTATTTATATGAAGTCTAGTTGCCTGAGAGTTGAAGCAGCGATCGTATAGCTCAACAAGATAGGGCATATTCCGCTGATAGCCTTCACATTTGAGACTACTTATGACTGTGAGTTCAAGTCCCGTTTGGAACACTATTCTAATTCGGTTGCTTTTATGTGTTTGAGTGTTGGCAATAGTTTTCGACTTGTTACACATAATGATGTTTTCAGACACGGGTAACATGTGTTAGTAGAACTTTATTTACAAATAGAATGAAATGCACAACCATCAAATTGAACCAACTGAACTTAACTAACGAATCTGCAGCAGAGTCATCTGTGGTTGATCATCAAATTGAAAGTGGGTGCTACCGGGGTGGTTCCAGGTAGGCGTTCCTCACAAGTTAACACGATAACATTCTACCGTACAACACCGGTCATAGGTCCGTGGTGTGTTACGATCGCGCGCGCACCCCCCCCCCCCCGCCGGTCGTAGGTCCGCGGTGTGTTACAATCGCACGCCCCCCCCCCGTCGGCCGTAGGTCCGCGGTGTGTTACTAGGGAGTTTAAGCATGCAAGGTTTTGCCGACGGCGACGGGGACCGGAAATTGATCTGTGCTCCACTGATCGAGACTTCAGCCGTACTGCCGGCTTTGTTTGCCGTCGTGAGGTGATCTGCAACGTGGAAAGGAGCAATCTGCCGTACTGTCGACTACGTGGATCTCAAATGAGCTATGGTGAGCGAATTCAAATTATAAACAGCAAAAAACGAACAGATAAAAAATCCTTTCTCTCAGTATGCATTTGAGCGGTTTTATTCCAGAAAGTCTTTTTATTCTGGCTGCATCATACAACCACACAAACCCAAGGAATTGTCTTTCCTTTTGCTAAACGAAAAACTTTTTTTCACCCTCCATATTTGCAGTTTATCATCAGAAATTATTGCTAAAATGTGTACATTCATCCATGTGTGAAATTTCATTAATCATATTTTAAGTTCATGTTGTTGTAGGTACATGTAGCTCTATTTAACATTGTATATGTCTATAATATGCTATATTATAACATATTCAACTTTAACATCCAACATTAGGCCAACAACAAATGGATCTCATTTAGCAACAAAATGTGTGTAGGATATGCAGACAAAACTAGAAATTGCTGGATTATTTGTTCACATTGATTTAGGCCTATGTGCACATGCACTCATATAAAAAAATTATTTTAATAGTTTAGCCTATACTGTATATTCTATATGAAACTCACTGAAAGTGTGGACAATTGTTTTTTTTAATTAATTTGTATGGCAATACACTTAAATTAAAAAAAATAAATATCTAATATGAAGATTTTCCCATTTCTTTTGAGGCCATGTCATCTACACCCTCCAGTGGAAGTGGAACAAACAAACGAATACAGTAGGTTACAGTCATATTTGAGTTCATACTGAACCAACTGCTTTGCTAACTTTGATGTTCATGTTATTCTGCAGATCCTCAATGGAGTGGACTGAGGCTCACCACATTCTCCTCTGTAGGGAGATCCTGGTGACAGAGCCATATAAGTTTAAAAAAGGCAGTGTTGAGAGGGGGAAGTTATGGAGCGAGGTGGCGGACTCCCTGAACAGCTGTCAGGAGCTGCAATTTAAAGTAAGCCAGAGGGGGGTCCGCGAAAAATTTGCCCTGCTCCAGCACAAATATAAGTTTGAAAATAAAAAAGATGAAATGAGCAGTGGCGTTTCTAAAGACCAGACCGAGCTGGAGGTACTGATCGAGGAGATCACTGAAAAAGAGATGACAGCAGAGGAGCATAGGGGGGGTGAGGAAGGGATGAAAAAGATAGAGGCAGACCGAGCAAAAGCGGAGGAGGTGAGAAAAAAGGCCATGGAGAGGATGGGGCAAACCAAAAGAAGAAATAGTGCTGATGGGGAAGATGTTACCAAAAGACCCAGAAGAAGTGGAAATGAAACAATCGAATATTTGAGGGAGAAGGCGGATGCGGAGAGAGCTTTCAAAGAGAGAGAGCTGGAGCTGAAGAGGCTGGAGATAGAGGCCCAGAATAGGAGAGCCCAAGAACAACAGCAACAGCAACAACAACAACATGCTGAAATGATGGCTCTCCTTCAGCAACAAAAGGCCATGATACTCCAGCAGCAGCAAGGTCAAGTCATGCTGGCTCTAATAGAAAACCAAAAAAAAAAAAGAATTATAAAAATGAGGTTATTTGTAGCCTAACCTTTTCTGATTTGTAAATTATTTTCAGTTGTGAATATTGAATCTTATTTATTTTTCTATTGTGAATAATTTATTTTTCTATTGTATTATTTATTTCTCTAACACTAACTATAGCCTATACAGCTGTGAAAAAAATGTCTAAATACAATAATTTTGATTTGTAAAAAAACAGCTGTGAATAAAGCACAACAAACAAAATATTGTTTTTTTATTATGGCTCCTCAAGTGAAACCACTCTTTTTAATAAAATAAAAAATAACAACAATAACTATAGATAACAGAAAATGTTCCCACCACACAATTTAATTAAAATACTCCTGAATGTGTGGGGGATCTAGGCCAAAATAGTTAGATGTCTGGTTCCCATACAGACAGGTCAAGGCGTTTCTTAGGAGAGCAGAGACAACATATACTGTAGCTTTCCCACACAGCTCAATTCAATCTTTAAATTTTTCTTGAAGTCCAAGAATTTGAAATAGTTCGCAATGTCCCCAAACAGCCACTCCACCGCTACCCTTGCTTCATTCATGCCCTTATTGAAGGCTTGCATCTCAGGTGTGAGGTGGACATGGCGGAATGGAGCTTGCAGATGAACGCGCAGTGGATACGCAGGGTCTCCATATACGCACATCCTCCTACCATCTGGAGCGATGGCATGCTGCTCCATAACCGCGAGCAGGTTGGAATCTGCCAGCATTCCCGAGTCATGTTTCTTTCCCTCTGCAAGACGAAAACAATATAGGCCCCATTAGATTTATTTAGAGCATGCAGAATAAACTTGCATAGATATGAAACAGTGTCCTTCAACCATAATGCATAATTACAGGTAACAAGTGTATTAGTAGGCTTGGCTTGTACTTTATATTGTGCTTCATTTGTCCTTTTATTCCGTTCTTACCTACTGGTCCATAAATGTTCCCAATCAATCCATTTGGGAGTGCGATGGCCTGGAACTTCAAACTATGGACACACTTGTGACCGTTATACAGGGTCCTCTGATCCGTTCCTGGCCTGGATATGGGTCGCACAGTGCCATCGATGAACCCAAAACAGTTGTCAAGAGGGGCACCCATTTGGTGGATTCGATCTGCGTACGTTTGCAGAGAGGCAGGGTTCATTATGATGCCATTCGGTGATCCTGGTGTCAAATCGAAAACAACGGTCATACACTTTTCTAATGTCATAAATTCAGCCAATTGTTTTGGTCAAAACTGTCTTCAGTGCTTACCTGTGATGGTGACGGTCATAAATGTACTCAAGTACAGTATTTGTGGCCATACTCAACACTGGCACTTGCCGCTGGCCAAACCTTGGCATCATATCGCTGTATCTGCATGGATAGGTCAGCCTCTTTAGCAGAATGCATAAACCCTCCATCCCACCCACGACACTTCTCTGCTCACAGGTGAACTTCTCAGGTATACCAAGTGACGCAGCTAATGCTGGAAGGTCGCACTTTTTGACTCGGAACTCTGATAAACACTCATCGTCTTCCATTAACTCAAGATTAAATAAAAGATGCATTTGATAAGGCAAATCTAAATTTCTCGACTTATTTAAATCATATAATAACAAAAACTCTTCATCTGAAATTAAATTCTCTCCAACTGCATGAAGCAACTCCTCTCTGGCTCTCTTGAACGACATTTTGAAAAGGTATGAGAGAGCGCACGGGATCCACTTTTATTCCATTCGCTCTTTCACATGATAAACTTCAGCTGCGCTGATCAGCGCCCGCCGCGTCTGCCGCAAACTGCTTAATGATTACTATGGATTCGACGGCGACGGTACCCAGTGGGCGGGGGATCGATTTCCGGGTCCCGTCGCAGTCGGCAAAACCGTGCGTGCTTAAACTCCCTACTATTGCGTGCACCCCACCCCCCCCCCCCCGCCAGTGGTAGGTCCGGGGTGTGTTATTATCATGCGCACCCCCCCCCCCCCCCCCCCCCCCCCCCCCCGTCGGCCGTAGGTCCGAGGCGCGCGAGAAACCAGCTGTTGGTAAATCAACAAAGTCTGTCCTCTTAATAGTCAGGGTTTCCAATGTTCTGAATGTACTTGAAAGTATTGTGTTTTACTTAAAAAAACAAAGTATTATAGTTTACAGAAGGTCTACCTACCTATAGGCTACCTGAATTTCTGAAATGTAGGCCTACTATATTTCTAAATATGCTCAATATGCACAGGAAAAGTTTGGGGACCCCTGCCCTAGACCGTCATCTGAGGCTGCAGAATTACAAATCACAGAGGAGAGATTAGAGCAGGCATTCCCAAAGTGTGGCGCCATTACATTTTTAATTTCTTAGTTTTTGATAGAAACGTAGAAGAAGACCGCTGCTGTCTTCTTCTTCTTTTCCTCCGCGGCGGTGCGCCGCGACCGGCTCTGGGTCGGCTTGGAAGGGTTCGGGGGCGAAGGTGGCCGGCAGCTTCGGCCTCTGGCTTTACAGCGCCCCCCCGCTCCGACCTCGCCGCTTCCCGGGGCCGTGGACGCAGTATCTCGCTGCGCCTTCCTCCCCCCTCACGGGGGTTGGGGACGGGGCCCCCTCGCCCCCGGCATGACTGTCGACCGGGACGGACTGTCCTCAGTGCATCCCAACCGCGTCGCGTCGTTCAGGGCGGGGATCCGGCTCACGTACAACTGGCGCAAGGGGTCGGCGGCGATGTCGGCTACCCACCCGACCCGTCTTGAAACACGGACCAAGGAGTCTAACGCACGCGCGAGTCAGAGGGTCCTACGAAACCCCGCGGCGCAATGAAAGTGAGGGCCGCGCGCGCCGGCCGAGGTGGGATCCTGGCCCCTGTTTATCTGTTTCGGAGCCTATTCTCTTAATGTTGCGGATCGTTTGTAACTTCATTGCAATTGAATTCAATGTACTGTCGTTCTATTTTCCATAACCGTTGTGTTATAATGATGCTAGGTCCACGGTCATTTAATAGGCCTATTGCTGCAATTTCTTTTTTACGCGGCTGAAAATAACCGTAGGCCTACTTTCTGTCACTGAGCCGTGTCTGTCACTCATCCTCTTAAAAGTGGAAGCTTGTGCATAGCTTTGTTGCATTATATTGAAACTTTGTTGATGGTGTTATTGTCATGCGTGTTCTGGTTATTTGCGCATGATTAAACATGAGTCTTTATATGGCGATAAAACAAAGCTTTGTTGCGTTTTTTTTTTTTTTTTTAAGTGGGGATTGGGGGTGCGCCAACCCGGTTGGGATGTAGAAAGGGGTGCGCAGGAAAAAAAGTTTGGGAACCTCTGGATTAGAGGACGCTCTGACCAGTCTGAAGGTTAATTTGTGCATTTTCAGTTTTCTGTTTAAAGTGTATTTTCGATTCTCTTGGAATTTTGTATATATGTTTGCAGGTGGATGTAGTTTGCCGTCTCTGTCAGCAATGTGGCCTGGACTCAGCAGGATCCAAAATGGATTTGGTGCTTAGATTGAGACATGAGATGAGGAACAGATCCACATATGACAAGGTGTTCCAGAAGGTGTGGGGGGCTTCAGGTGAGATTGTTTTAAATAAATCCAGTATATAGCAATGAAGCAATGAAGTTATGTAAATCAAATTAGTCTGTTTACAGCTCATCTTCACCAAGATGCCACACTATGGCTAGAGTCACTTTTGTGAAATACTGTATGCAAATGTATTTGTTATAGACAAAGTATAGAATGCCTTTTTGCATTTTATTTGTTTCCCTTTTAGGTGGGTGGGCAGTTATTACATTGTTTATTCTGTGAAATTCCTCATGCGTGGAGAGTTTCCACGTGACTACGCAGACTGCCTGCTTTCTTTCCGAAAAACAGGCCCTTATATAGAGCAGCTCTGCAGCGATGTTCAGACACAGCTATATGTTTTATTTATTTCAAAGTGGGCTACTTTTTATTTTATACATTTTCCACAAATAATGGAAGGGCTCAAACAGGCCTGCATAGTGCTGTTTGATAGTGAAGGTTGCAGACCCCTGGCCTAGATGCACAAATGTTACTTGTTATCACTACTGTGGAAGGGTTAGCATACAATGGCTTAATCATAGAAAATAAAGCTTTCACTGAAGCCCATGCAGACCATAAATAACGCCATTCTAGCCGGTCAAATGCTTTCTCGGCATCTAGCAAAAGAATGGCAATGTTGTTTTCTGACCTTAAAGCTGAATCTATAACATGAAGCAAGCGACAGACATTATCAGATGCTAGTCTGGATTTAATAAAACCAGTTTGGTCGTGGTGGACAAGATGAGGTATAAATCTCTAACCGGGTTGCCGAGACATTAGCATAAAGTTTAGTTTCACAGTTGAGGAGGCTTAAGTGCCTATATTAAGAGCAATCAGTGGGAGGCTTATCCTTCTTTAGCAAAAGAGAAATAATCACTATATTTAAACTAGCGGCAAAGGAACCTCTATTGATGGAAACAATAATCATATTCAACAGCAAAGGGCCAAGCTGGGGCCATAAGGAAAGATATACAGTAGTTCTGGAGGTAATCCATCCAGTCCCGGAGAGGTACCTTTATTCATTAATTTGATGGCTTTCCTTAGCTCTTCTAGAGTGATAGCTGCCTCTAATGAACGCACAGCTTCCGGGGGCAGTTTAGGTAGATGTAATGATTCAGTACAGGTTTTTTCATCATAAACAACCTCAGACTTATACAACTCTTGATAGAATAGTCGAAAAGTACTAATGATCTTAATGGGATCAGAGGTTAAACTCCCCTCTTTTGTCCTAATTGCTGAAATGTTTGCCAACTTATTATTCATCCTTAACTTAAGAGCAAGAAGGCGGCTGGGTCAAGCACTTTTCATATAGTGGTTCTGCCTAGTGCGATGAATAATGAATTCTGCTTTCTGTCTTAACAGGCCACTAAGTTCATCCAATAAATCCTGTCACTTGCGAAAGTTTTCAGGTGAAATGTTATTTAGCATGCTTTATTCTAGCGCTACAATTTCCTCACTGCTCTCTCCTCAGGCCCCTCTCCCCCCACTGGTCGGAGGATGTATTGCAGCCCCTCTCATGCAGGTAATATCGTCCCCAGGTATTACTGCCCCCTGAAGAAGACAATTGTCAGGTCGTAGTTCACAAAATATAATTATATGACTATAAAACTAAGCTATATAATAGCAATCTAATTATAAATATATGAAGACTATATATGGGTGGTTGACGTGAACTCAAATCCAAAGTAAAAAAAATAATAATTCAAAAATATATGTCCAATGACATATAATTACATTCCCTTATATGTGAATAATTCAAAATTGAATGTGTCCATTTCTAATTCTTCATATATTTTGCATATTATTCACTTTTTGGTGTGGTAGTCCTAAAATGTGTCCACCGGTGCAACAACATAAAGAATGCCATTATTTAATTCAGAGAATGTTGGACAGGTAAGATAGATAAGCACAAGGCATATTAGTTTGTCCCAATTATATTTCCACATCAAACATACCCCCAAAAAAATCAGAATTATGTTATTTATATACTATAAGATGTACACATAGAGACTTCACCCAAATGTCTGGGTTACATTCATTATAATTAGTATAAAACTCAAGGAATCTTCATTTCATCCTTATAGCTGCATAGTGATGATATCATTATTATACTATCTAACACTTTTTACATACATTTTTCACTAAAATACCTTTTCCCCTCACAATTCAATTTGTCGCACCACAGGACATTTTGTTGCACCGTTGGACAACAGAGTACTAGTATTCCTATGTTGTGTACAAAGTCAAATTTATTATTTTAAATTCAGTCAAAACACAGGTAAAATATATTTTTTTATTGAATTCATCTACATTGACAGCATTAGTGGCTTTTTCCCTTGCCCTACATCTCCGCTTCGACTCTCTCCATTTCTTTTGCAGCTTCGTCTTTGTTGCTGGCGACACAGACTTCGCGCTTAGCGTGATATCTTCTGCTGATATCTGTGGGAAAAATTATGAAACCAACCATGAATATTGTGATATGATGGTGCATTAATAATGTCATGAAATGTTTTAATTCGTAGGCTAAAATAACTTGTGGTAACTTGTCAAATTTACTTTCTGCGTCTCTCGCTCAGCAAGTTCTCTTTCCTCTCAGGATCTTTATTCAGCCTCTCCCTAAACTTCCTGGACCTTTCCTTCGTGGTCATGCCTCTCACTTTCAAAATCAAACTATCTTCAACAAAACAGGGAAGGAAGGTTTGAGTTGTGTTGTCCTCAAATTCTGAGGTTAAGAGAAAATGCAACAAGCTACTTAAATTAGTCATCAAAAGTAAGGAGAGGAGTAAGGAGCCAGAGAGGCAGGTTAGAAAGAAGGGAGGATGGAACAAGGGGGGGCTTGATAGAGAGGGAGTTTGGTGGGGAGAAGGGGGGGGGGGGGGAACTTGAAGATGGAAGGGTGAGAGAGGGAGATTGGGGATGAGAAAGACGGAGAAGATTTGACAGGCCATCCAAAATGCAGCCGTCCATTAACCTCCATTCATTTTTTAGACTCAGATTATATCTTTTTTGCATATTTAAACTAATTATTCAATACAACTTGTAATGCAAAAAATGTTGGTTTACATGTTTGCTTTCACTATGTTAAGTTTCATTATGATAGGAGTAAAGGAAAAAAATAAGTGAAACTGAATTCATGTTGTACTATAGGACAGTGCGTTGCACCAGTGGACATTTTCAAAGTCAATGCTAGTTTGTGGCCTAGCTATATGAGAGACATTCTTCATCCTGAGTAACAGTGTTAAGGTTTACATTATTTTCATTGATCAATCAATATAAATTGATAAGAATATTCAGATCAATACTTAAATTGCGTTGTACCAAAGGACTACCTTAATACGACCAGTTACAACACTGCACGGAAATAGTAATATTATGAAAATATTTGAGACAGAACTGACCTTGTGTGCGGTCCATGTGCTCCAGTGATGTCTTCTGTACTTCCTGGTTCTGGAAGGAACCCTCTTAGTAATGGGATGGTCACATTAATGCCTGTTTTATATCTACATAATGCCGTTGCTCCAGGAGGACACCAGTTTTGTGGACAAAATGTAATGTGTCATAATTACTCTACATAGGGACCTTAACACTTATAACCTCTAGATTCATTAAGTAAACACTTGTATGACAGGCATTCAAGTATTTTAATGTATTTAGATTAATTTTTCATTAAATTACAGACGTTTTAAGATAAGTAATGCTACCGTGGACAGTTGCACCGGTGGACAAATGGCATGTTCAAAACAGAATATTTGCATAGTTGAAGAACGATACTCATTGTTTGCAGATGGATTAGATGAAGAAGAATGAACTGCATATTAAAAACATGAATTTTGATTAAATATTATCAAATTTTAGTTATTTTGTCACTGTGGACACAAAAATTGAGCGTCACGTCAACCACCCATATACCGTAATATATATTACAAATATTAAAATACATAAATATTAGTACTATTATTATAATAAATAATTATGAATAATTATTTATGTGCAAAAACAAATACCCATGTATTCATATCATTAATATATTATATATATGTATGAGTGACTTTTCAATTATTCCAAACTACAGGGGATAAGTATGGCTCTGAAGCACCACAAACTTCCATTACATTGGTAACTGTCACTCCAGTTATGTAAAACCTATCAGATTAAACAACTACAAATTCCAACGTAGCTGCAAGCGGTGATTGTAGGGGTCCAAGCACACCTTGAAAAAGAGAAATCATTCACAACACAGTGTAATGTTTATGTTGGGTTCTTCAATAAACACACCGTAGGCAGCTTGAAGAGAAGTGCTTTATGTAAACGAAGCATAGGATACACAAGGTAACATTGACTCCCCTCTTGCATTGACTTAACACGGAACTACCGTTAACATGCAGCGCGCCAGTCCTACTGCGCATGCTCTGCCTGACAGTCTAATAATTGAATTGCCAAACCATGTTGATATCATTACACACATTAGGTAGGCTAATGGTTCCAAACTATTTTATTATACCATTACATAACAGGTTTATCATTCACAGATGCTGAAACCCTAAAGCTTGCACACACAGGAATGTCAAGAGTGTCTCTGACTTCAGACATGAACAAATCAAACTTATCTTGACGTTCAAACTCAAATAAAAAATCTCCATCAATTCCTGGGGCCGTATTCACAAAGCATTTTATCTTACCGCTAGGAGTGCTCCTAACTCGCGCTAAAACATTTTACGTAGGAGTTTTTTCTTAAAAGTTATTCACAAAGCCGCTGAGACCTAATCATACTAAGGATAAATCACTGAGTGACGCGCCGTTGTTATGGATTACGTCGATTCTTGTGCACGAGTTTAGAAGCGGTCAGTACGATGATTGGTTGTTCAGAGTAGGTGGTCTCTGTGAAACTCATCCGCAACATACCACAAACGAGCCCACTAAATCACCGAAAAACAAGGAAATAGCCTAGGCTAGAAATTAGTTCCTATCAAATAGTTATGGACAGTGCAGTTAGCAGAAGCATGATGACAAGTTTGTGCAGACCACGATAATGACGTAGCCTAGAGAGAGAAAAAGCAAACAATAAAAATACGTAAATTGCATTAAATCAAGGAGGCAATTAAAAGCACCCTGCAAACTATTATCCAATGAGCATATCTCCAGCACTTCAACACTTTAAATAACAGCCCATACCGGTTGTGGAGAATGGCGCATACAGTGATCACTGTACTTGCCCTCTCTGGGCTGAGGCGTATTTCGCTGTGCAGGACATGAAATCGACGTTTCATCTGCCCAATTCCTCTCTCCACAACATTTCGTGTATTTTTGTGTGCTCTAACATACAGTATATGGAGGAAAACAGTAAACAAAAATAAATATGGATTCAACAAATAAAAGGCGACAAAGAGCTAATACGATGTTTTTTACGCATAGGACTAAGCGTAATCTGCGTAATCACTTACATGTTATACTTGTGCTCCCGGTTGTGGATTGAGATAGGGTGTCAAGAGCCACTGTCACCCAGCAAGTGACACCCAACTGGTACATGGTGCCTCACGCCTCAGACCGCTCTCCATTAAAATACGCGAATCATGGGTAGACCCAGGCCACTTTGCAACAACATCAAGAATGTTAAAAGTTGCATCAAAAACAATCTGCGTGTTGATGGAATGTACTTTCTTTCTATTGACGAACATGTCCTCATCTTTTGATGGCGCAATTATTTTTATGTGCGTCCCGTCAATAGCACTGACCACACCGGGCATACCTGCAATTGCCATGAAGTTGGCTTTGATCCTGTGTAGTTGTTGATTGTCCAAAGGAAACCGGATAAACTGTTGGATGATATTAATGGTATTATTTCAGCCTTAACCAACTGAGCTCTGTCAGGCTCTCGTCCAGAATGTGGAACCACTGGCGTTCTAGCTTGTATGTAAATATATGATCATTGTGGAATCGTGTGTGTGTGTATATGTGTATTTACATATATGTATGTACATGTATATATATGTGTATGTATTTTTTAGTCTATTTTTATTATTGTATTATTATTATTGTATTGTGTTGTGTTGGTGTTATGGACCTTTCATGAGATGTGTCCTTAATAAAGTTTGAATTGAATTGATATGTGGTCTACAGAGTGCGTTGATTTGGTTGGTTTGGTTTATGGCACGGCTGACTGATGGTTGCGATAATCCTAAATCGTCGGCATTGCAAAGTTGCATTTTCCCTGTTGCTAAATATCGTACTGTTGCCAAACATTTTATTTCCGGACTAATCGGGTTATTGCTGTTAGTCGGGGATGTTATTGCATCCCGCACTAATTCCACAACAAGTTTTATACCCTCACGATTTAGCCTATATCTCTTGATCAATTCACAGTCTTCCATTGTCTCCAAAACATTTCGTCTCGCAGCCATTTTCCGATTCTTTGTGAGGTTACATGCCGCTATTCCGACATGCCGCTACTTAGACATTGACGTCTAGTGGTCGGAGTGGCGGCATTAATATTATTTTCCAAGCGTCCCACTACTGCGACAATTTTTTTTCCCCATTGTCTGAGTAGCGGCACTTTACTTTTTTTGAAACGTCCTGCCATTCCGACATGAGGCCATTAATATTTGTCATTATCATTGTACTTTAAATTAATTAATTAATGTGATTATACCCATATGTTCTGGACTTAGCATACACGCAGCTTATGCATGGGTGTGACAAATACATGGGAAAACAATTTCTAAAAAGAGCCAATCATCCAACTTCGAGGCTGCCCCTAGTTGGTAATATATAGGACTAGCCTATCCATATCAAATCCAAAAGCAACAATCTTCATAACAAAATCAGAGTATCCTTTTCAAAAAATATTATTTCGCCGTTCTTAAATTAGGCTTCCACAGCGCAAAAAAGGTAGGCCTACACCTTGAAACTTTGTTCAATCAACTTAAAGTCCGATTAAACTTCATTCAAAGGCAGTCCATAATTCTAATTAAATTGATTTCTAACGAACAAGTCCAAATTTCAGGTCCTAGAGCTTTATTCGTGCTTCTTCTTATATATTTTTAAGTAGACTGCTGGCCTGCACGCACAGAGTTTGTTTGATGCATGGAGTTTCAACCTTTTCCCCCTGAGAGCTGAATAAAAATGAGGAGAGCTCCCTGTCTTTTACATAATGTGTAGGCCTAACATTTATTCACATGGCCGGTTCAAAATCACCTAGTTTTTGACTGAAATGTGTGCCGATATCAATTATTGTGAAAAACATTGTTTGGAGTAGAGGTCTGCACTCGCGATGCAAATGGAAGCTCATTGCGGGTGCGGGCGGGATGATAGAGGTAGGCCTACATTTATTCTATATTAATAACTATTATTATTATTCTATTGCACTTTCTATGAAAAGTAGGCCTAATTGTCGTAATAGCGGTACCAAAAAAGATCGGATGCGGGCGGGATGATAGCGGTAGGCCTACATTTATTCTATATTAATAACTATTAATATTATTCTATTGCACTTTCTATGAAAAGTAGGCCTAATTGTCATATTAATAACTATTATTATTATTCTATTGCACTTTCTATGAAAAGTAGGCCTAATTGTCGTAATAGCGGTACCAAATTGTAGTAGGCCTAATTGTCGTAATAGCGGTACCAAATTGTCGTAATAGCGGTACCAAAAAAGATCGGATTAGGGGCATGTCTAAATAGAGGCATGTCGTATTGACGGGATGTCGTAATGGAGGGTTGTCGTAATAAAGGGCTGTCGTAATAAAGGGCGGACCCCTCTTTGTGAATAGGTCTTGAGTTAGGAGTACTCTCGAGGACTTTTAACCTCTCCTAGACTTAGGTGCAACTTTTAGGCCTAAAATACTTTGTGAATTGCTCTTAGTGAAAAAAATGAGGAGTCCTAAATTTAAGACTGACATGCCCATTATTTTTAGGAGTTTCTCCTAAATTCGCCAGTTAGGAGCTACTTTTAACCCTAAGATCCTTTGTGAATACGGCCCCAGTTCTGTAAGGTTGATACATGATTAAAGTATGAACGTTCCCTCTCTACTTCCCCTCTCTTTAAAGGACCTATATGTAGGATTGCTCCCTCTCTGGCCAAAACTGTTATTGCAACCAGGTTGTAAATACTGTACAGCGTGGTACTCCCTCCCCCTCCCCCCCCAGAGTAGCGGTTGCCAGATTCCCCGTTCCCGGATTACTCAACACAACACTGCGTCTACTAGAAGGAGCAACCATGACAAGTGTTTTACATACTGTTCTTTGCTTTTATTTAGGTAAAGAACATAGAATTGCCTCTGTGTATGAAGTGTGCTATACAAATACACTTGCCTTGCATAGATCCCTGATAATATTGACCAACTGCATCACCGTCACCGGGGCTTCATAGTAATGTGTCCGAATAGAGCAGCCCTCTCGGACACACACACATGCTGTTACCGCTGTTTTATTATCATCCACACTTCCAGACCATCACCGGGGCTTCATAGTAATGTGTCCGAATAGAGCAGCCCTGTCGGACACACACGCAGGCTATTGCCGCTGTTTTATTATCATCCACACTCCCACACCGTCACCGGGGCTTCATAGTAATGTGTCCGAATAGAGCAGCCCTGTCGGACACACACGCCAGCTCTGACCGCTGTTTTATTATCATCCGCACTCCCACACCGTCACCGGGGCTTCATAGTAATGTGTCCGAATAGAGCAGCCCCCAACGGACACACACGCCAGCTCTGACCGCTGTTTTATTATCATCCACACTGCAGTCGGTGTGCAGTAAATGGCCCCTCAATGGTGTGAAATCCTTACATACAGTCATTGAGCAAACGATACTGACTTCGTGAAAACGCCCATGAGGCAACGACGCAATGATTCGCTTCAAACATGTTTTTCTAGCAAAAACTGAATAATGGCGATAAGCCAAATATAATTCTAAAGATATACTGCAATAGCTCACTCCAGTGGAAACATGGACCATTTTCATTACCCAACTAAAATATATTTGGTAGGCTAATAGTGCAATGTAAACATGTTCACGAATGCATTTAGTAACGTCAGACATTTCTGACCCGAAACATTTGTAGCTGCAGCCTTCCTTATACAGTAAATGGCTGCAGCTCAGCCTATCTGGCAACCCGGATGGCGACACAGTACTGACTTCGCGATTGGATGCTAGGCAGAAGGTGGAGCAACAGACCAAAACACAAAATGTAAAGAAAACAGTTTTCATGGCACAGAAATATTGCGTTTGAAATTAAATATTCTGGCTGGACTACTATTATGTCTGACATAAATACTTGAAATTAACATGATTCCTCAATGTCTATTGACATATTAGGGTCATTTTATGATTAGCCTACTTTGAGTACATTTCTTACATATAGCTCCTTTAATAGAGCCACTAAGGCCATATTATTTGCATATTTTAATAAACTCAAATGATCATGATGGATCTTAAACTCATTAGTATAAATAGAAAATAGTAAAGGTGATAAAATTGTTCCTTGTGGTGCCCCTGTATTTAACACAATTTCCTCTGACACATACCGTAAAACTTCGAATAAAAGCAGGGTCCCTAATAGACGCAGGTCCCCATTAAAAGCCGGGTGTGGCGACACGTTTTGACAAATAAACGCAGGTCTCCAATATAGGCCGGGTCTGGATTTTGTCTAAATTATTTCTTGAACGACTTAAGCCGTTTAGATCACCTACACAAAGATACGGTAACCGTTTAAACGTCTGTCCATATGGACATAACGCACGTCGTTAGATCAGTTAGACTCTCCACAGATAAATCATTCAGTTCATTTAACACAAACTATGAACACCAACGCATAATTCATCCAGACTTACCGGTAAACAAGAGAGACGGGGAAAAGGTCTGACTTCCAACTTTTGAAGCGATCATAAAGTCCGTACGGTCTGTGTCCGTTCCTGCATTGTTTATATTCCTTAAGTCCGTAAGGGTCCACCGATCAAAAGAATCAATGGGTTTCATTAAATTAATCCGAGTTGTGAACAGTGATGGGCAGTAACGCGTTAGAAGTAACGCGTTACTGTAATCCGATTACTTTTTTCAAATAACGAGTAAAGTAAGGGATTACAATTGCAACAGTACTATTACTATGCAACAGTAATTAGATTACTGTTACTTTCCCCCAAACAGACTGCGTTACTGCGTTACTAAACCGTGATTTTGTTTGTTAGAGTGTCTCATGAGGGGATAATTTTTTTAAGCCTTAGGGGAGGGCCCAGGAGAATATTTTTGGCCTGGGGGGAGGGCCGAGGAAAATTATTTTATGGGGGGGCAATCGTCATGACTCATGCCGAGTTCGATGTTTAAATGAAAGATAGGATAGCCTGTAAGGAAGTGAACGTCTCCTTTGCCAAAGTACTGCACCACATACATAGGCGTCGATTACGGGGGGGACATGTCCCCACCACTATTTATAATTTGAATTTTGTCCCCACCACTTTTAAAAATGTGAAACCCAATTGCGACCGAAAAAATCCCCAAATACTCAACCGCAGCCCGTTCTCATCCCAACTACAGCGTCCGCTCGCAGAGCAGAGTCTACAGCGTCCATTCACTCCAATAATAACCCGGTCACGGTGATAGATTACGCTAACCCTAACCATAACCCTAACCATAACCCTAACCCTTTTTGGAGTGAATTGTTTCACAGTAGACTGCGGACGCTGTAGACTCTGCTCTGCGAGCGGACGCTGTAGACTCTGCTCGTCTCTTACCACCGCGAACGGGTTTATGAGAACCCAGATCGTTTCACACAGACGCGGGAGGGTACCTTTGGCGTCAGTATCCAGGGCTTAATTTGGGCCGGAACACGCCGGAATATGTTCCGGCACCTCCAACGGTGGATCCGGCACCTTTTTTATTTTTTTATTCCCCCCCCCCGGGCGTGACAAATCGTCGGTAGGCCTATATTACGAGTTGGGATGAGAACGGGTTGTCTGCCGAAACCGTCAAGTCTAAATCATGCGATAGGCGCGCACGATGACATCCTCACAGCATGCACACGGGCTGTGTGTGGACTTGGGTCTGCGGCTGAGTCCGCGGCCGGGTCCGCGGGTCCGGTGCTGGGTCCGCGGCTGGCGGGTCCGGTGCTCCCCCCCCCCGTTGACAATCGCGCAGAATGTAGAGCATATTGTAATGCAGCGTTGAATGGATGAATAGCTTACATAAGGGTCCCCAGCACTTTTCAAACCACACTCAAGCTCATGGTTATTGTCCCCACCACTTCTAAAACCAAACTGACGCCACTGACCACATAGACCAAGAATCGCAGGGTGATCATTAGTCGCTCTTAGTCACAGTAGTTTGTGTTTTGTCTTATAATAGCCTATAAGGTACAATGTCATCAGCCAAGTTGTGAAATTATTGGGGGAGTCTCGTAACATTGATAAAAGCAGGCTTGTCCCCATTCTCAAGTTCAAGGCACAGCGTGGCATAAACCCCTGCTCTTGCTGCGTGTGTACCCGTGTGTGTGTATGTGTGCTTATGTGGCCGTTTTAACCTTGTAAACGTCATTTTCCGACCAATTTTATTTGATTCACGTAGCGGGGAGGGCCTAGGAGAATTTTTTTGAGCCGGGGGGAGGGCCCCGGAAATTTTTTTTTACCAGGGGGGAGGGCCAGGCAGAACAATTTTAACCCGATCGTCTGGCGACCGGCCCTCCCCCCCCGCTAAATATCGTACAGTCCCTAACACACCGCGGACCTACGGCCGGCGGGGGGGGGGGGGGGTGCGCACAATAGTAACACACCGCGGACCTACGGCCGGCGGGGGGGGGGGGGGTGCCCGCAATAGTAACACAAACACACCGCGGACCTACGGCGGGGGGGGGGGGTGCGCGCAATAGTAACACACCGCGGACCTACGGGGGGGGGGGGGTCCGCGGCAACGGACCCGCGGACTCAGCCGCAGACCCGAGTCCACACACAGCCGGTGTGCATGCTGTGAGGATGTCATCGTGCGCGCCTATCGCATGATTTAGACTTGACGATTTGACAACGATTTGTCACGCCCCTACGTCTGACATTGACGCAAGACTCCCGCGTCTGTGTGAAACGGTCTGGGTTCTCATAAACCCGTTCGCGGTGGTAAGAGACGAGCAGAGTCTACAGCGTCCGCTCGCAGAGCAGAGTCTACAGCGTCCGCAGTCTACTGTGAAACAATTCACTCCAAAAAGGGTTAGGGTTAGGGGGGGTCTCAAAAAGGAGGACAAATACGCGGTCCGCCCTAAAGCCACCCTAAATGGATGAGACGGCGGTCTGGTTTGATATGGTCTGGTTTGCATTTTTTGCTAAATTAATTAAACGCCTGTCCCCAATAGACGCAGGTCCCCAATAAAGGCAGGGTGCTTTCAGTGATTTAAGCAAATAAACGCCCGGGCTAATATTAGAAGTTTTACGGTAAACACATAAAACTTACTCTTTGAGGGCTGTAGTGCTGTTCTTTGAGGAAGAAGGCCCCCGACACAGGATCGCTTTTAACTCACTTTATTTGTTTAGCTTTAGGTATTTATCTATGAAGCAAAAGGAGGGGTATTGTATAGGTCACGCGTGGAGCGACCCTTTAGCTGGGTATCTGTCCAGATACGCTGCCTGTGGGTTTCTGCCTTCCCCCGGATGTGTTGTTTGGTAGTACCTGGGCAGGCGTGGCCTCTATACTATGCTCTGATTGGCTAGTGTTTAGCGCCCGCCCCCAGTGTATTATGTGTGCCGCCATCTGGTGGCCAGGTGCGGTTAATACAACTTATATATTTATTTCTGTTCCCTTGTGGCTATGTGTAGATATTACAGCCTGTTGATACATATGTTATTATTTATTCTTAACAGGGCGGTTGGAGAGAAAATATCTCACCCAGTGAATAATGCCTCCATTAACCCCTAGATCCACAAGTCTCTGCAGCAGGATATGTATTTGCATTGTATTAAATGCTGATGTGAAATCTATAAACAGTACCCTGGCATAGTGATTAGTGACTTGAAGATGTTTGGCTATTATATTAAACAAGGTTACAGTTGCATCATCTGTGCCCCTATTGGATTTGTATGCAAACTGTAAATAATCTAGAGAGCAAGATACAGAAGATGTTATATGTTTACTTACAACTTTTTCCATGCTTTTACATAAAATTGAGGTTAATGCAATAGGCCTAAAATCATTTTATTCTGTGGCCCCAGGTTTCTTTGGAACAGGTACAATGTTATACAATTTCCATGATTTGGGAACTGTACATGTTTGAAGAAGTAACTGAAATAATTTAGTTAAAACACCCTTTAATTGGTAAGCACAGACTTTAAGCGCTGTCCCCCTAAGGCCATCCGGTCCTGGGTAGCCTGGCAAGCCAGACCTACATCAGAAAGATGTAAGGTCTGGCGTAGCTCCATTGGCACAGGGCCGGACTAACGCACAGGCTTGATATGGCTGCAGCCTAGGGGCCCCACCTGCCAGGGGGCCCCCGATTGGTCGAACCGGGGGCCCCCCCGCTAGCCCCGCGATCTGCTAGCGCCGCGATCCGGTAGCGCCGCGATCCGAACGCCACCCCCGCTCAATAAAAACTCTCCGCTAGCACCCCCCCCTCCCCCCCCCCCCCCCGCTCAACAAATTTTTTTTGGAGGGGTTCGGTCCTTCGCGGTGGGGGGGGGGGGGGGGCCTACATCGTCCAGCAGCCTAGGGGCCCCGGGCATCCTTAATCCGGGCCTGCATTGGCAGTGTGGGCGGGATAAACGGTTGTCTTTCAAGTTCCCTCTGCACGCAATAGGATAGCGCTACAACCAATCAGAGCAACGAAGAAGGTGACGTAGTCAGAGCGACGGCTCTGACTACGTAATTAATCAAAACTCAGAATAAATATTTATTTTCGAGGAAAGACTTCAGTGCCGTTCTTTGTTCTTTTCTCAAATAAAATGTTAACTTAAAGTCTTGAAGAGTCGCGGCCAAAGCCGAGTGGAGAGACAGCCGTTCGCCAGCAGCAGCAGCCATTGTTTACCTAACACGGAACCGTCGCAACTCTGTCGTCATTAGGTAACCCGGCTTTCGACTCCGCCCCTCACGCTGTGATTGGCCAGACATACAAGACATACTTGGTGTTTCCAGCACCAAAAAGCGGACGGAGCTTTGCTAGACTACACTAGCTGCCAAATAAATTTGCTGCCGCTAGGGGGTGTCTAGAGTTCTAGGCTAGGTCCTGGGGCCTTTTGGGGTTTGATGCAAGCCAGACTACGAGCGATTTCATATTCTGTGAGAGTTATTGGGGCATATTCCGGAATAGAGTTATGCCTCATTTCCACCAGGGACGTAAGCGCCGCGGAACGGCTGCGTCCTCTGCCCGGCGTCAATCCCCACCGTTGTGCTGTGCTGTAGCCTATAGACAAAGTCAGTTATAAACGACAAAGATTTGTGGCCGTGTTCGATCGGGAGGGTGTTTTTATTTTGAAAATTGACTGGATGCTCTATGGCTTTTACTATTTCACTTCCTGCCCGGCTCGATCTGCTCTGTTGAAATTGACGCGGTTCAGTAACGGCTCGCGTCAAAAATAGAAGTGCTACGGAATGATAGCGCTGCGGCACAGAGCGCCGCTGCTGAGATGTTCCGCAGCGCTTACATCCCCGGTGGAAATCAGGCGTTACACACCTCTTCACACTTCGTACTGAAGTTTTTCTTATCAAAACGGCTGTAAAACACATTTAAATCATTGACAAAGGATGGCGAGAGTGAAAGATGGGATGAGAGCACATTTCTGTTTCACTTCTCTGCCCATCATCTGATTTAAACCTTCCCATGCTTTCTTGGCATTGCCTGAACAAAAGCGTTTCTCTACCTTGTCCTTATACTCTATCCTTGCTGTCCTTAGTTTGCTTCTTAGTTCACATCTTTTTTCCCTAACAAGTTCTGTATTCCCATTTGAGAAGGCACATTTTTTTCTCATTTATATAGCCCTTTAGATCGCTAGTTATCCACAATTTATTATTTGGGAAAATTCGAATAGTTTTTATAGTGATAGTGTCACTTTCACAAAATATTATATAAGATGTAATAGTGTCTGTCAGTTCATGTGGGTCATCATCACAGGAGTCAAAGAAGACCTGCCAATCAGTATCTTCCAGACAATCTCTCAATTTCTCCTTGCCGTCATCCGTCCATAACTGTATGTCCTTAGTCCCTGGCTTTTCCTGTTTCAGTTTTGCCCTATATCGAGGGAGTAGGTGTACAACATTGTGGTCATATTTTCCCAAAGCTGGCCTACAGGTGGTTTTATATGCGTCTTGTATATTGCCGTAGCATTTGTCCAGAGTGCGCATTTGACGAGTGTGACAATTTACATATTGTTGAAGTGTAGGCAGGTGACTTGACAGTTTGCACGAGTTAAAGTCCCCCAAGACGAAGACCGGCTGATCAGCTGACTGGGTGAGTGCGTTGTTGTAGCTCTCTGCAATTTTTGCTGCCGCCCCCTCAAAGTCAGGCCCCGGTATGTAGGTTAAAATGATGGTTATCTGACCAAATTCTCTCGGCAAATAAAAAGGTCGAAACAAGACCACTAGGATTTCATAGTCCTGTGTGCAGGTTTTCTTCTGAATTGTGTACTGTGTAGCCCAACGCTTATCAATAAAAATGCATAAGCCACCGCCGATTGTCTTTCTTGCTCTTAAATTGTCTCTGTCTGCCCTTATTAATGTGTACCCAGGCAGATTTGGGTCTGGCATTCCCTCTTTTAGCCAACTCTCTGTGAAACAGATGAGATTGCTTTGTCTGAAATCTTTGTCATATGTGACTTTTGCCATCAGTTCATTCATTTTGTTATTTAGGGCTCGGACATTTGAGAGTGTTTTTACCGGTAAGGGGTGTTTGCAGCCGCGTCTCCTTATTCTTTCTCTCACTCCCCCTCTCGATCCTCTTTTCTTCTTCGCTTTGGACTTTGCTCGCGTAGGCCCTCTGGATCTTTTAAGTTCGGGGTAGTTTTCCAGTATGTCCCCTTGAAGATCTGGCATAACTGGAGGTTTAAGCGACAGCAGACACTCACGTGTATAGGTAAGGACGCCATGATTTTTACCGTGAGAGTCTCTTCCTTCAGTTGTCAAAAGTCCAAAAAGGCAAAAAGCCAGCCACAGCACGAAACTGGAAATCGTCTTCATTTTACATGAAATGTAGAATCCATTCAGTCACATAT
Source organism: Merluccius polli (assembly GCA_030340625.1). Taxonomy (NCBI): domain Eukaryota; kingdom Metazoa; phylum Chordata; class Actinopteri; order Gadiformes; family Merlucciidae; genus Merluccius; species Merluccius polli. The sequence continues at coordinate 54,012 of JAOPHQ010005433.1, forward strand.
AATCCATAAAACTCGGACAAAAGACGGAGACAAACGGAAGGTGAAACGCAGGGTCAGCAGCAGAGCCGCGCCCCTCTGGAAGTAGTTTGGAGTGTGTAGGTCATGTGACCAAAAAGCTATTGAAATTCCAAACTGAAAAATTATTATAAAATAGCATGAGATGAAAATGGACAAAGCAACGTCTGTGCAACATGTGTCAGTACTCTGTGACCAATCCAATGGTAACTTAGGGTGTTAAGGTCATGTGACCAAAAAGCTACTGAAATTCCAAACTTTGAAATATTCGTATAAAATAGCATGAGAGGAGAATGGGCAAAGCAAAGACTGTGCAACATGTATGCATGGTCAGTGGATACTCTGCAAGTAGTTTGGAGTGTGTAGGTCATGTGACCAAAAAGCTATTGAAATTCCAAACTTTGAAATATTGATATAAAATAGCATGAGATGAAAATGGACAACGCAAAGGCTGAGCAACATGTATGCATGGTCAGTGGACACTCTGGAAATAGTTTGAGGTCTCCAGGTCATAATTTGGGGTGTCTAGGTCATGTGACCAAAAAGCTCTTGAATGTCCAAACTTTGAAATATTTTTATAAAATAGTATGAGATGGAAATGGACAAAACAAAGGCTGTGCAACATGTGTCAGTACTCTGTGACCAATCCAATGGTAACTAGGGGTGTCAAGGTCATGTGACCAAAAAGCTAATGACTTTCAAAAATGTATATAAAATATCATGAGATGAAAATGGACAAAGCAAAGGTTGTGCAACATGGATGCTCTGCAAGTAGTATGTAGTGTGTAGGTTATGTGACCAAAAAGCTATTGAAATTCCAAACTTTTAAAAATGCATATAAAATAGGATGAGATGAAAATGGTGATTTGGGGTGTCTTAAGTCATGTGACCAAAAAGCTAATAAATGTATTCAGTAAAATATTTTTTTAACGTTTTAAACAAAATATTATAATGATTTTATGAAAAACCCAAAAGCTGTGCATTCTCTCATAGAATAATTTAAAACTGGTTTGATGTCTTTAAAGGTCTCCTTCACCGGTAAACCGTTTTTACTTGCTCCTTTTGGAATATGATAGGTCACTCCTAGTTGCATATGCATGCTGCACGTGGAAAACGTTCTTCTACCCCCATTGCATGCATTAGCCAATGTAAGAACATAGACCAGGGGTCGGGAACCTTTTTTGCCTTGAGAGCCACTTTTACAAAAAAAAAGAAAAGAAAAAATCTCAGAAGAGCCACATAAAGACGGTTACAAGCAAAAGTTTGGATATTTAACTTACATAGGATATGTTGCTGCAAATTGTGCATGGTGAGTGCCGAAGTGGCGTTTAACATTGCATCGTTTCCACTGGCGTAACAACATGATGATAGGCCCCGGTGCAAATAAAAAAAACTGATCCCAGAGAACGGTCCAATTCGGTGGACATGTGTTATGATCATATGGTCTCATTTTGCGCCAGAATTATCCTGTAATTTTGCAACATTTATAGTAAACTGTAAGAGACCTTTGTGGGGAAACCAAAGGCTGTGCAATCTGTGTCCATTGTTTGTGAACATGGACACAGATTTTTTTGAAGTTTTTAGGTCCTTTTGTCTAGGAGCTATTGAAATTGAAAGTTTGAAAATCCCAAACTAAATGTGTTTAAAATATTGTAATAATTTGCTGACGGTCCCTAACCATTTGCATTGACTAAATGGCCGGTGCATTGCGGTTCTAAACCCCGGGTTGAAGTAGGGTAGAGTCGGGGAAATTGGGTGTCCGAATAGAGTCGGGGAAATTGAATATCTAACTTGAAACCAATTTTACAACGGTTTAGTTTGTAGTATGTATATGGAGGTTAGAGTGGATTAGAGAACCATACAACGTGGTACTTAATTTGTAAGCCAGCCTTTCTATATATTTACTTCAGCACCATTGGTTTCATTAATAAACTTATGAATGGGGTTATTTTGTATTTTAATGTATGTAATGGACCCAAATAAAAACACCACTAGGTACACGCCCGGATGTTATTTTGTTCTGGCTGCGCGCTGGCATGCTAGCTTCCGCCTGCGTCATATTAATGAGACAATGTTTTGTTATGTGTTGTTAACCACCAGCTGAGGGTGACCTAACACGCAGTTAGTTTTCGCTAGATCTTGTATTAGTTTTGGAGTAAAATTACACACACACATATATATATATATATATATATATATATATATGTATATGTGTATATATATATGTATATATTAACGTACAACCGCTGCAATGATCTGTGTTTCCCGATTTCTTCGTCTAAATCAAGTAATTTACTTTCTGAAACATTTGTTTCGTAACGGTCAATGTCACATGTAGATGTACATGGTAGCGATTCTAGTGAATAACTTCTACGCTTGTCGCAGGGCAGACCGCGTATTTCATTAACTTGGCGCTTCTTTTGGTCTAGGAGGGTTTCGCTCTACATATACGGAGATGCCTCTCCTCACAAACGGACGGAGAGAGTCGCATTGCTCGCATACTAAAGGAGAAATTTCCCTTGGCGTCATCTCTGAAAGTTGTGGATATATCGGGTAGGCATATAGACGATGGTTACACCCTTTTTCTCTCAAATTAGTATCTCAAAGCAAGTTCAGTGTCAGATATGTCAAAGCTGCTTATATGTCGTCGGCCAAACGACAACAAACCTGCCACAGTAATTTTCATTTAAAACATTATTAGTTAAATACCCTGAAGACTCTATTTTAAAATCAAAATGTAATCTATTTGAATGTAACTAGGATTTTCCGGTTTATTATAATCTGCACGTACAACATTATTTGTTATGTATAGCCTTTGAATAGCCACTATTCGTGTATGTGTTGTGTGACTATAGAAGTATAGCTCAATGGGAAAAACATGATTCTTCAAAGAGCAACTATATTATTGGACTATTGTTTGATTATTGTTATATTCCTTGTTACTGTATGTATGTATGTATGTATGTATGTATGTGTATTTCGAAACATTGTTGCGTTAGACCTTCAGCCTGATTCTAGTTAAAGGCTCCCAATAATTCCGTACTGAATTATAAATGGGGTTGGCAAATAAGAATAAAAAGGCACAAACAAATCAATAACCGTTTATAATGTCTAAGGGATATATTTAATTTTAACTTCACTCTAGTACATCTATCAAGTTTTTTTGTGACTTATGCTAATAATGTTTAAAAAAAGAGAAAACAATACTCACTTTTTTTTGTATGTAAATATTCTTCAAGCCATGCAGGACCATGTCTTTTCGTACTAGTTCAGATACTATGATGTGACAGACATGATATTGTGTGACATGAAAACCCTGTCACACCATAAGAGGTTTCATGTACTTAAGACAATCCAGGGCCATGTAATACTGATCTTTCCATGTTTTCTTTTTTAGCTGTTCATTAATAGAACAAGCAGCCTTTGTCAGAAATGTCTGTATATAATGTATGTTACAATACATGTATTAATTACCAGTAGGTTCACATAAAGCAGCATCTTTAATGTTTCTTACACTTTCTATGAGTTTTTACTATTTAACAATATCTGGACCAAAATAAATGGTTATGTATCGTGATTTTTGTGTTTGTTAGGGACTAAAAGTCACAGGCTAGTTTTCAGATTTGTGTTAATACAATGTACATCAAAATATTTGGACACATCTCACCAAGTAGCCTTGATTGAAAGGGTTCCTTGTCAAAAATGCAGGACCTGTAGCCTAAGTCAAGCTCTGTGTCTCGACTTAAACTGTTTTTGTTTTAGTGGTGACGTTTTTTAATGTAATTATTTTGGAAATATCTATCATTCTACTTCTACATTTTTTTAGTATTAAATAACTGACATTAGTCATTATTTGGTGTTAGTGTTTGACTGCTGCCATTATGCAAAGGCAACTACAGTGACGGATACATTATAACGTGCATAAATACAAAAAGGTTTTAATATTTTAATGTCATGTACAATTCTGTGACATTAGATACATTTGCCGCTCATATCAAATCACCTTTGTTTACATACATTGTGCTATTGCCATTGTGAGTTTGCTATTCCATTGGCAAACTCCTTTGCCAATGGATCCAATAGCATGCCTGCCTGTCTAGCATTGCCCACTTCATAGTGTATGGAGTATAAAGTGTGTGTGTGTGTGTGTGTGTGTGTGTGTGGAGGGGGAGCTAGCGATTGCCACAAGATGTTGACTGTGTCTATGTTCCGTCTATAGGTGGTTGTGGTGCCATGTATGAGGTTCACATAGAGTCCAATGAGTTTAAAGGGAAAAGGATCATTCAACAACACCAACTAGTAAACCAGGTAAAACTGTCCTAAGAAGTTGCTTATCTCATACTGGATTATTCATTGACATTTTTATTGAATATACCTTGCCCCACATTTTATCTTGCATCTCTCAGGAGAGAAAGGAAAATAAATTACAAAATGCTTTATTAGAAGGTGACGAGTAAAAAAAAATAAAAAATGATTTGAGTATTACAGCTTTCCATAACATATCAGTAAAATATGTTGGCATTACAAGCTGTCGGTGCAATATATTATTTGCTTGAATAACAAATATATGTTTCTCATCCACAGGCTCTCAAGGATGAGATTGAAGGAATGCATGGATTGAGAATATTTACAGATGTCCCCCAACATTAGAATCATTCAACCATCCTTCATCACCTCATTTCCTCCACAAACCCAACATTAATTCAATGTACAATTATTTTCAGAATTTAACGACTTTGGTGATAATTAGAATTATATATTGCAATCTGATTTGCAATATTTAATAATAATTATTTTTTTGTCATGGTGATGGTTATGTTGTATGTTAAGCTACTGTGGAATTGTGTGGAGAATGTTATTACATAAAGTATATAAAGGCATGCACTTCTACTTCTACTTAAACTGCTTCTACCTGTAACATCAATCTCACCTAATCACAGTAGTCCTACTCTTGGGCCTTTTGATGGAATAAACAAAGTTGGAGCCTAACACAATTGGATTGTATTTACCGTATGCAATTTTTTCCTAGGAAAAAAGGCAAGTCCTGCCCTAACCTTAGGGCTAACCTTAACCATCTCTAACGTACTGCCTAAACTTAACCATCAGTAACCTAAAACCTAAACTTAACCATCTCTATTGTAATACCTAAACTTAACCATCTCTAATCATTCCTAACCTGAACCATCTCTAATATAATACCTAAACTTAACCATCTCTAACCTAATACCTTAACTTAACCATTTCTAACCTAACACCTAAATTTAATCACCTCTAAACGTACCTTAACCTAACCATCTCTAACCTAATACCTAAACTTAACCATTTAACCAGCTAAAATTAGCAATTTATTAATGTAGACCTTTACCTAAATGTAAACCTAAACAAAATGTGCATCATAAAGTGGAGCTGTGGAGGGACTCCGGTTTTCCACACTAAATTCCTACGCACTAACCAGTCTCAACAGTGTTTTTTGAACAGTGGTGTTAGCTGTTAAAAAATAATAATCAGCTTCAAATAATCACGTAAGCAATATAAATAATACATTTGGCAAGATATGCAAGTATCATAATGTTGCAATAAAATAAACCTGTAGGTGGTGCACATTGTACTGTATGCGATTTGTTTAACAATTATTTCTGATTCATGCTGGACGTTACGATACAGTTGTAATAATGCAACCTATATAGTATGCTATTCATTTAAGTTGTCCGTGTAGATTGGCCAACTGATGTCCAGTGTTAGTGAGAGAAATATCTGGTCTCTGGATAAGAAAGCACTGTCCTCGCCTTGCAGCATTTAGCAGCTAGACTCCACTGCATACTGCGCACCAGGTCGTTAAAGGCGAATACAACCTGTAGCTCATCGGTTAGCGACATGGCTACCACAGATGCGGCAGACATCACAGAGGAAGAAACTGAACACATAAGAGAAAGGAATTGTGTCGTAGAGAACGAAAACGTTGTTTCTTCAATTGACCCTAAAGAAATGCGAGCGGTGATATTAGCGGGCTTTGGAGGTATCAACAAACTCAGGGTAACCAAGAAGACTATGCCAGAGCCGCAGCAGGGTGAAGTGAAGATTCGCGTTAAGGCATGGTAAATATGGGTTCTTTGATTTCTCACAGTAAATGCTCGTGTTAAATTGTTGCAGATTTCCATAGAAGAGTTCATTAGTTTTATCAAATTGATGCTGTATGCCCATTTTATATAAAAGCAACAGGTTCGGGTTCTGGTTTACCAGAACAAACAAAAGAGCAAATTCATAATTTGCTATTTTCAGTGCGTTGTTAAGTAGTACGTTTTTTGTATTACAAGAAAACTAGCCTCCATAGCAAAAGATGTGGAAGCTTGTAACCAATCTCTGAAAATAGAATGGTCGTGACTGCTTATGTAAGTAGCAGGGCTCTCAAGTTTTGAACACAGGCAAGAGTGACATTCCCCCCCGCCCCCCCGGGTCCCGGCCTGCCGCCCCCCCCCCAGGGGTGGACTGGGAACAAAATTCGGCCCGGGCAATTTTGTCTTGGACTGGCGTTGGGGGTGCGCGATTGTTGACGGGGGGGGGGGGGGGGGGTGCTACTCAGGGGTGGAGCCAGACTTTGTGTACATCCGGGGCTTAGCCCAAAGGGGGGTCTGGGGTTTTTCCCCCAGAAAATTTTGAATTTCTAAGATGCGATTTCCTGCATTCTAGTCCATTTTAGGGTGACCTGCTGGACATTGGCAAATCCTAAATCCCTTCTAATTCATAGCCTACATTTTCAGTTGCAGGGCTGCTCAATACTATTTAATGGAAAGAAACAATAACCAGAAAATCTACTAGAGATGTTTATGTAAACTACAATGGCAAAATTGAGACTTATACATTTGAGACTAACTTTCAGTAGATTCAAAGTAGGATTGCAGATGGATTGTTTGTTTGTTTGTTTGCTTTTTTATATGTATTTTAAAAGTGGTATGCCCATTGTGCTTATAACTTCAAAAGGGGGGGGGGGGGGGGGGGGGGGTGCTGCGCGATTGTTGACGGGGGGGGGGGGTGCTGCGCGATTGTTGACGGGGGGGGGGGCATATAAGTTATTTTTCAGCGTGAGAAATGGCATGTGTGGCGGGAGGGCGTGACAAAAGACCGAAATGAGTGACTGTCACGCTCAATGCGTGACACTTGAGAGCCCTGAAGTAGTCATCTTTCCTCAGTCAACTAACGCAATTTATAATTCCATACGACTGAACCGACTGAAGTGGTTTGAACTTCGTGGACCTGATGGTACGCCAGGGGAATATTGACAATCCACCAAAACCTCCCCTTATACCTGGATTCGAATGTTCTGGAATAGTTGAGTCCATTGGTGAAAGCACCCAGGGATTTGAAGTAAGTGGCAATGTTTGAGAAAAATGTGTAAAATGCCCATAATATCATGTCAGTCTTGCATGCACAGAAAAAAACATAGCTTCCTTCTCATACAATATTTGTTTTGCAACATTTATAGTAGCTGCTTTAAGTATTTCAATTATAATTCCATGATCTTGTAACATATCTCTCCTGCATACACAGAAATACATAACTTCCATTTAATCTGTATATGAATGGCTGCTATAAGTATTTCAATTCTCATTTCTGTTCTAGATAGGGGACAGAGTTATGGCTTTTGTGTATTACAATGCCTGGGCAGAGGTGGTTTGCGCTCCAGTGGATTATGTCCACAAGATGCCAGACAAAATGACTTTCCAAGAGGCTGCAGCCTTCTCACTGAACTATGTAGCTGCTTATATGATGCTCTTTGAAGTCGCAAATCTCAGAGAAGGAATGTCCGTGTTGGTCCATTCAGCTGGAGGTAGTGTGGTAAGTATTCACGGTAGGTTAAAGAAAAATATGCCACACAAATTAGTTTTTTTATTGTTCTTATTGTAGAATAACATAAGAATAAGCCTAAGAAACACTGTCAACTTCATAGTCTTAAAACGTTTCACTGAACAGGTTTTCATATCAGAGAAGGATTTACAAGTTCTTCTAAAGGCGACTAGTGTGTGTGAATCATTAAAGATTAAGGCATTCATAACGCATTCATGCAATGGCAGTTGCACACAAATATGCAATAATAATAAGAATTGTCAAAGATTGTAGCCGATAATGGTAATCTGTTGCTAGCATTATATTCAGCAAATAATTTGTTTTAATAAGTGGTTTAGTGCAGAGATGAGCAAAAGATTATGGACATAATTAGCATTTCATTTTAATCTGTTTTGTTTGTGTTTTTGTGTGTGCTGTGGGCTACAGAGCAAACCATTTGAATCCCTCTGTTTGCTTTTAGCTACTGATAACCACTTACATTGCCGTTTTTTTTAGGGTCAAGCGGTGGCTCAGCTCTGCTCCACCGTGCCCAATGTCACTGTGTTTGGAATTGCCTCATGTTCCAAACATGTAGCCATCAGGGACTCCGTCACCCACATATTTGACAGAAATGGGGATTATGTACAAGAAGTGAAAAAGTAAGAATGGAAACTGTCTACTGGAAATGTTATTGTCACTCATTCAACGCCTACAGATCACCTTGATGGATGCATGTCTGAATTATTTCGGAATTCTTTATTATTTTGTACAATAGCCAATATTGTGTCGATACTGTGTTGTAATCACCACACTAAATTACAGCATTTGTGCAGTTGCTTGATTTTTTCCATGAATTACTGTTCCCCCATAGAATTTGATCAAATGATAGGCCACACTGAACGAGTAGGGTGTTGTATAAATGCTAATGTCAAACAATGTCTTATTCTGTCTTTTATTGCTATTGTACCCATGGCAACACACGGCTCATCTCTGAGATTAAGAACAATGCAGGGTAGTGGCTCGTACCTAATGGTAGCCTACGTAGTGCAGCACAACCAATAATGTGTTGATGACTGAATGTAGAGGAACATATTTTTCAATGAAAACCATATTACAACATTGATTTGCACAACATTGATTTGCATCGAGCACTTTCAAATAAGATATTGTATTACTTTAGCAGTGAGAAAGTTTTGGTATTATTGTAATATGATCAACCAGTGAATGGTAATATGTAGGCCTATTACATAATATGAGTAATTCATAAGGAGACATTGTACATTGTATAATACAAACATGTTTTATACTCTCTAAACACATTGTCAGACGGTACAGTCTTTTTTGCCCATTTCTCCCAGGATCATGAGCCCTTTTCAACAGAGTTGTTTACAATAGGCCAGAGTACTGGTATCACCAGACCGGCACTCTAGCCAAGCAGGTGTCCTACAAGGCTACAAGATCAAAATAAAACACTTTTTTATTGAACCTCATTCCTTCACATTTGTCTCATGGATTGATCTAAACGTAGGACTATATTAGTTGAACAATATTCTATACTTTTAGGAGTTTTATGTATCGCATGATATTAAATTTAGTAGATGGATGTTACCTACATGTGAAGAACTGGAGGGTAACATTATTTGTGTGAACATTTTTACTTAAATGGATTTAATGAATAGGTATAAGCATTAGGTCATTCTTTATTTCACACATATCGTTAGGTTTGTTATATTGAATTACTTTATTTTACTTTACTTACTTATTAAGGCCATTAATATAAAAAAAGCCAAAATGTCAGCTTTGAATATATGTCAGCCATATAACCAGCTCCAATAATTTCAATCAATAACAATAACATCCTAGAAATATTTCTCATATACATGTATATGTCTCATACACACATTATATTCACATATCACCCAGTGCTACTAATTGGATGCACATTTTACATTTGTATCATTCAATTGTGGAACAGTTACAACTTAAAAAAAACAATCTAATACCTACTTATACTACCACTGCTGTTCTAGTTGTGACCTATTTTCCCCTTCCCAAATCAACTTTTATAGTTTAAAATAATAAAATAAAACCAAATTATGTCAATGCAGCTGAATACCATGACATGTTTATACCATGCCTTTAATTGAAAGTGTTTGTGTTTGAAGGATTTCGCCAGAGGGCATAGACATCGTCTTGGACTGTCTTAGTGGTGAGAACACTGGGAAAGGCCTGGGTCTGCTCAAGCCTCTTGGAGCTTACGTCCTCTATGGTTTGGACCTTTTCTTTATATTTGGTCATTATGTAATGATGTATATAACTTGCCAGGCCCAATGTCAGTTAACTTGGAAAATGGAAATCAATAAATGATAATATAAAATGGATTGTACTGCATGTTGTGTGTCTGTCACATGTTCTGTGATAAACTGAGATGCCTTTAAATTCACTTTTTGCTATGCTGCCAAAGACGGTAGTAGACAATAATATTGACATTGACAATATGTGTCTAGTAGCAAATTGCTCCTGTTTTCAGGGGCAACAGGAAGGAACAAAAGCCTTAAAGCACTAATTTATTTTACTTGTGTCCTACTTTTTCCAAATTAAATGCTCTCATTTTACTAATGTCTAATTTCTGTCTCTTTAGGCGCATCAAACATGGTCACAGGTGAAACAAAGAGTTTTTTCACCGTCGCAAAATCTGTGAGTGAGTTACGTGTACAATGCAGCCCATCAAATAAAGCAATAAACGATGAATGAACATTATGTGAAGACTAAAATGATCACCTAACTTATAAGATAACATTTTGTATATGTATCTGCTCTGCAGTGGTGGCAAGTGGAGAAGGTGAACCCAATCAAACTCTACGAGGAGAACAAAGTCATTGCTGGATTCTCCCTCCTCAACCTCATCTTCAAACAGGGAGGATGTGTGAGACTGAAGACAGTGATGGACAACCTATTGTTTCTTTACATTCAAGGGAAGATCAAGCCAGTCATTGACTCACTCTGGGCCCTGGAGGAGGTAAGCCCCCCCCCCAGGTTTGTAACTGGTCAATCAAAAAACATACACACACTCACCCTGTAAAACCAATGTCACTGTCAATGTCAATGTCAGCTTTATTTTATATAGCACAATTAAAACAGCGCGTGGCATACCAAAGTGCTTCACAGTATAATACACAGAACTAAAAGCAATAAAAGCAATAAAAACAATAAAAATAAATAAAAAACATGTAAAAACATAAAACAGTCATAGAGATAACAAATAAATAAAACCCCATACAAAACCAACAACCGGCTATGCTCTGCCAAAAGCTAAAGTGAACAAGTGCGTCTTTAGAAGTGTTTTAAAAGAGGAGAGGCTATTTGCAGTCCGCAAGGAGAGGGGTAATGCATTCCACAGAGTGGGCCGCAACTGAGAAAGCGCTATCTCCTCTCGATTTTAAAAAGGAGCAAGGAACGTCTAAGACCACCTGACTAGCTGACCTAAGGACTCTGGATGGCTGATGCAGTTGAATGAGGTCAGACAGGTACTCCGGTGCCAGCCCATTCAGAGACTTAAAAACAAATAAAAGAATCTTAAAATCGATCCTGTACCTCACAGGAAGCCAGTGAAGCGAAGACGGCACCGGAGTTATGTGCTCACGTTTCTTAGTCCCAGTTAAGAGACGTGCTGCTGCATTTTGAACTAGCTGCAGGCGGTTAAGTTCTGCCTGATCAATGCCAACATACAGGGAGTTGCAATAGTCTAAACGAGATGTAATAAAAGCATGAATTACTTTTTCCAGGTCCTTCTGGCTTAAATATGGCTTAACCTTGGCTAGAAGCCTCAGTTGCCTTGACCACCAAGCTGACCTGTTTGTCCAGTTTAAAAGCACCATCAACAATCACACCAAGATTCTTAGCATGGGATATGATGTAAGGTGCTAGAGGGCCAAGGGAACTAGCAAGGGCCTGAACCAGTTCAGGGCGACCGAACAGGACAACCTCTGTTTTATTTTCATTTACTTTAAGAAGTTTAAGTCCATCCATGTTTTGATGTCCTCCATGCAGTTAAACACACCCTGAAGTGAGTCAATGGTAGGGACCTTTAATGGCAAATACACCTGCACATCATCAGCAAAGCAGTGAAAAGGAATACCATGCTTCCTAAAAATAGGCCCTAGGGGTAGCATATATAGGGAGAACAGTAGAGGGCCCAGAACTGACCCCTGAGGGGTCAGTTCTGCGCGGGTCAGTGGGGCCACAGTAGAGGAGAAATGGCCCATGTGCACCGAGAAGGATCTCTCAGAGAGGTAGGATTCAAACCAATTTAAAGCTGTGTCTTTAATGCCTACATCATGTTCGAGCCGTGATAGTTGGATTGTGTGATCCACTGTGTCAAACGCAAAGGCCTATCTCCAAAGGCAGTTTGGAGATAGGCCTAAAATTAGACAAAACCAAGGGATCTAGATTTTTCTTTTTCAAAAGAGGCTGCACTGTAGCATGTTTGAAGGAAGATGGAACACATCCAGAGCTGAGAGATCGATTTATAAGAAGCAAAATAAAAGACTGAATAGTGCTAAAGACTTCTTTAAACAGACGGGATGGAATGCTATCAGATGGACCGTTAGCAGGACGTACATGATCCACTATCTCAATGATACTAGAGAAACAGGCTCAAACTGCTGAAAAACAGCTGAGCTTGCTGTGAGAATAGAGGGGTCCTGAACAGACTGTGGGAACGGGGACCTAAGCGCAGCAATCTTATTAATGAAAAACTGCAGAAAATCCTCACACAGAGAAGTGGAAGGCTCGATACTGACAGCATCACACGGATTAACAAGAGAGTCAAATCCATTGAAGAGAACATGCGGTTTGTGCACATTTGCAGAGACAAGTGAGGAAAAATATTCATTTTTTTGCAGCTCTCACAGCCTGCTGGTAAGTTAGGAGAAAATCTCAGAGGAGATCCCAAGAAATTTGGAGTTTTTCCTTTTTCCACTTTCTTTCAGCCCGTCTACATGCGCGTCTGAGCGCAGAAGTGGAGTCATTCAGCCATGGCTCAGTCTGTTGCTTTGCACGCCTTGAAGTCATCGGAGCAATAGAGTCCAAAATCTCCATGCAGAGTGAATCAAACATAGTCAGACAGTCATCCACACTGAGGTTGCTAAGATCATCCAGAGAATATAGAGAAGAGTCTTTAAAAGCAGCGGAGAACTGCAAAGGAGTTGAAAAGTTAAAACACGGAAACGACGAACAGGGGCGGAGTTCGTGATAGAGGGTGCAGGAAGTGAGAGGGAAAATAAAACGGGTAGATGGTCAGATAACGGTGTATGACAGATTTCAGTTATCTGCACATTCAATCCGTATGACAGTACAAGATCCAGAATGTGGCCGTTTTCGTGCATTGGCTCCGAAACAGACTGCGTGAGATTAAGAGAGTCAATGAGATTGAAAAAGTCTCTGACCAGCGGTCTAGTCTCACAGCAGACATGCACGTTGAAATCGCCGACAATTAAAAAGTGATCATATTTAAGAGTGACACCCGACACAAAGTCCGCAAAGTCCCGTATAAAGTCTTTGTTGAGTTTAGGTGGTCGATAGACCACCGCACAGAGAACAGTCACGGAGAGGTTTACCTCAAAGAGTTGGAGCTCGAAGCTGGAGCAGTTGACAGCTGGAGTCTGCCGGCAGTGAAAGGTGGATTTAAATATTGAAGCCAGTCCTCCACCTTTGCCGGTGATGCGAGGGGAGATGAAAAAACTACATCCAGGAGGAAGGAGCTCCGAAAAAGGAGCAAATTCACCTTCGCGGAGCCAGGTGTCTGTTAAAAACATAAAATCCAGTTTCCGTGAGATAAAGAAATCATTGCGTAAAAACGTTTTGCCAGACAACAACCAGTTGTGTTTGAACAACACAATGCTACACATTGTACACATTTTGATTGTAGTTTGTGGACTGATTAGTGCATGAGGAGGGGGGGGGGGTCTGTTGGTTCACCACAGCTTCTGACATTGTCAGCTGCTCTGCTGCTGACATTTACCCACAGACGGTGAGTGGGCTCCATCTTCCTTTGAAAATGATTTCACAACAGACTGCCTAACAGGCCTCACAACACCCCTCGAGCTACAGGCTGTACACTAGAGTGCTTTATGGATGCGCAGTGAGCTTTGTGTGCAGATGCAGAGGAAAATAAGATATCAATTAACAGTTTTTTCTTTTTATTTGTTTATTTATTTTTTCGTATTTTTTATTTGGATGCCTCCCCTCTGTTCTAGCTTGGTAACTTGGCAGCAGGTTCAGGGCATTTGCTGGATCCAGTGCCCATAAAGAATCTCATTCATAAACAGTGGATTGGTACACCAGAGGTCAGGGCCGTTCCTGACCAATTTGGCACCCTAGGCAAGATCTCTGCCGGCGCCCCCCCCCCCCCCCCCCCCCCCGCCGGCGCCCCCCCCCCCCCCCCCCCCCCCCCCGCAGCCAATTAGCCCACAAAATCTCCATACACTCACACAGACACTGGGTAGCTTTTAGTCTTTGGACTTTATTTTAATAACCGCACAAAATATAGACTAATAAGAAATTACAAATAGTAAAATAAGTAAAGTGGTAACAGTGCACAAAATATTTACAGAAAATGTTACAGAAACCTGTTGCTGTGCAATATGCATAATAATTAAAACTCAGTCAATGAAACAAGTGGCAAATGACTGAGTCTGCACATTTGGAGTGGTCTAATGGCCTCAAATAGACTCTTGCCCAACTCTAGAGCCTTACTCTCCTTGCCTTTCTAGCAGCAAAGTTGTCTATTATGTCATCATAAGACAGCTGCTTTGAGACCTCATGATTCACACTTATAATGGCAAGTCCACTAAGACGTTCTTGCCCCATAGTAGATCTCAGGTAGGTTTTGATCAGAAAATTGGAAAACATAGATATATACTGTATAAATGAATGTAGGCCTATGTATGCAATTGGTTTCTCAGGGCAAATAGTGGATAGTTTGGGCAGCACACATTTAACATTAAAAGAAAAGGTGTAACCTTAAAATTAAATGATGTTGCTTATTGATTACCCAAACCTGTCTTTCCAACTTTCCCTAAAATGGGAGTAACATTAACTGACATTAACTCTAGCTGAATGCTGAATGTATTTCTTTAACAAGTTATCATCCTATACTAATGTAGTAAAAAGTAACCCACTGACTGCCACACTAGCTCCAAGTGAGCTAGCTAGAAACTGCTGTAAGTAACCTGTATATGTGTATATATATATGTGCTGCAATTTTATTTAAACTCATTTCATCACATCATCATTCATCACCTCTGTCTTTTTCACGTTTTTCCTCATCTTCTTTTCTTTTCTTCTTTCCTTGTGCGCCAGAGGGCTTTTGCCTTTTCATGATCAGTCAGTCATTACTGAGAGCAGGGGGGCGGGGCGGGGAGAGACGGTGTGCAATCAATTAGGGACCGTGGTAAAATTGGTATTGCCTGCAGGGTGCAGGCAGCAGACAGAAAACCCAAATAAGAAAATATAAATTATTTCGCCATTGTTTAAATACTCAAGATTATATGTACTGTTGTTACATTGTTGTGTTTTTGTGAAATAGTAGTATAATAAAAAAGTATTTATTTAAAAAAAAAAAAAAAAAAAAAAACTCCCCTCCCTGGGGCGCCCCTTGACGCTCTCTGGCGCCCCTAGCATTCGCCTAGTCCGCCTAATGGAAGGAACGGGCCTGCCAGAGGTACAGGTACTAGTCTGCCTTCACTTGTGTTTTTCGGTCACCTGTCCCATGTTTTTTTTTCGCCTTCAGTTGAGACATTTGGGGGAGTATGTGTCAGATTTTAAAAGCAGCATGCAGGGTCATGATGTTGAGTAATTAAAAGTGTTGTGCTCATAGAAAGAAGATTAAAAGGCAGAACATGTTTTTACTGTGAGCAAGGGCAAAAAATACAGAATAAATTAAGTTATTTTAATGCTAATACAAGTGAAACACCTGTAATACACATCAATTATACTGCAAAAGGATGATGGAACCTATTATGAAAATAAATCTTTGACAAACATTGTATGGTCGATTTAACACACGGAACTGTGCCTGACCTATTTTTGCTCTTGCCTTTGTTTGCACCATTTCAAAACAAATGAATGCATATGCAACAATGGCTTCCAAACAAGGCGCTACTATCACTTGTTTCTCTGTGATAGGAATGCAATACATGGAATCCTCTAATATTTTGTGTAAAGTGAACCTTAACTAATGACTTAATTGCAGCCTTACAGGCTTCCCTGAGTAGAATAAGCATTGAGTGCCATTTGGTTTATGAATATTAATATTAATTTACCCAGAGAAATGTAAAGTTAACATGTATACACAATACAAAATGTATGCCTATTCCTCACCTTCTCAAGTTTTGAGGAAGAACACACTCTTATTATCATTCTCATTATTATGATTACTCTCTTGCATTTTTAACAGTTTTCCTGAAGCAAGGCTGTTTTGATGCAAGATTTTTTGTGTAGTGGGTAGATCTCTCTAAATGTGAACATGAATCCAAGAAATCTTTTACCGTCTGGTCAGTATCTCCTCATGAAATAGGGTTCATGAAGTTCACATTTTGCCAAGAAGACCTGGCAAGCATTCACCATCACTTTCTGATTAGCTTGGGTGGCCAAGCCAAACACTAAACTGAACATGAGTCTGTGTTATCCATCAGAGTGGCACATCTTCTAAGGAAACAGAATAAATAATACATGATTTATTGCCCCCTTTTGAGCTGACCACATTTTGTCTAAATGAGAAAGTGAATTTTATTGTTGCTGCCAGAAAATACGTTTTTCCCACATACTGTACTTGTAGATGCCCTCATCTCCAATATCTCACTCCAAACTATTCAATATATGAATAAATAAATATATTGAATAAACACTGTTTGATTCTCCAGAGTTGTGCCTATAACTGCTTTTATTTCTGCAAATGTCTTTGGCTAACCATTGAAAGTAGTACATATTAATATTTTTAAAATGTTACCACTTGGATTTGCTACAGTTCAGGATGAACAGAGTAAACAATTCAAGTTAGACATTTTTAATGAATGAGGCTATGTGGCGTAGTAGATGCCACGGGGTTCGTCAATAGGGAATCTCACAGCCGGTTTCCAGTTGAATATGTTTTATTTTCAATATACAATGATCGCGCACACCGGCGTCGCCGCGGGCCCAGCTCTGGCTCCGTCGCCGACCCGTGTGCTCGGGTCCGGGTCTCCCGGGTCCAGCACGCTACTGTGTTTCTAAAGGGAGAGAGTGATTAGCACAATGGAACCCAGGTGTGCTAATCACTCTCACCTGGCGCGGCTCTCCCGAGCCCTCTCCACAGCTCCCCCTTGCGGCTGATGCCCCACGCCCCCCCACAGGCTACAATTAAAGTACATTCCAGGGAGAAATATTGCACTGAATGCTTAAAAATTAAGTTTAAATTAAAAACGTAACGTTGGTTATCTTTTACATTCAGGTAAAAGAGGCCATGCAAAGAATCCATGACAGAGGAAATGTAGGAAAACTAATACTGGATGTTGAGAAGTCTCCTACACCTTTGGTAACATTATATTCATTTGCATGATCATACTTGTTTTGTATTCTTTATTTGAATTAACTGGACAGCAAAGTCAACCATTCCTGCTTTAAAAACATTAATTCAAAGATGATTTAAAAACAAACAATTTGACATTTACATGCTAACAACACCATGCCACACCACATCATTCCAATTCAGATTTACTGTGCTGCATAACATGTAAATGGCTACGCTATAATGTGTTTGATTTCTTTCTACTTTACTACTAGATGGCAAGTGACAGCACAGAGACTAGCGAGGCTGGCGAGGAAGAGGAAGATCCTGAAGGAGACATTGACAATAAGGAGCGTATGCCTTTCATTCAATAGGCCTGCAGCAACCTAGAGAGACTGCAAAATATGGTTCTACACAAACTCTGGAGCCTGGAGATCAGAAGGAAACTTAACATAGACATATCGTGCTGTGCGTGTGTGTGTGGGTTTGTTTAAATGTGTGCGTGCATGTACACGTGTGTTGTAGGTTTTCAGGTCATTAGATAGATCACTGGAGTAAAGGTAAACGTTATTGCAGTTACGATTGTTAATTCAATGGTCAGTGCCACCATTAATTGAAGTGTGAAGCTATTCAGATAATTGGATTTTGTTTGCATCCATCCATGTAGTTGAATTAATGAATGAAAATCTTTATTTTGAACATGTTTTAAAAAAAAGAAAATGGGTAACAGTTAAAAACAAATAAACAATAAATTCAATATGATAAAAAAAAAATGTAATACAGCCTCTCAGGCAACAACAAAAAATATTTATCTCATGTTCAAAAAGGAGTAGGATGAAGTATAAAACTTATTGAATCCTACCCCTTCGTTTACGCGTACTTCAGCGTCATCTCATTTTTTATTTTATTTTATATACCCACATGGTATACCCTTATCAAACTTAACTAAACAAAATCTTTCCAGTTAAACAAATGTTTTAAAATAAAGTAATTCATACATATATACACTTACAGTATTTACATATTCTATAATTATATTTTGATATATTATTATCATCTTTATATACAATGTCTTAGTAAACATATATAGATTGTTAATGTAACTCTTCCTCCTGATACCTCATAATAATACATTCTTTATATCTTTTTTTAAACTGCATCATACTTGAACATTGCTTGAGTTCCACATTTATACTGTTCCATAGCTTTACTCCACTTATAGTTATACATAATGATTTCAATGTTGTCTGAGCGCTTTGAGTTTTGAAATTTAACTCTCCCCTTAAATTGTAGCCTCCCTCTCTATCAGCAAACATCACCTGGATATTTCCAGGGAGTTGATTATTCCTAGCTTTGTACATTACTAGGGCAGTTTTATATTCTATAATATCCATGAATTTTAATAGATTTGAATTCAAAAATAATATATTCGTATGATCTCGATATCCCGCTTTATGTATCGTTCTTAAAGCTCTTTTTTGAATAATAATTATTGCCTGAAGTGAAGATTTATATGTATTTCCCCAAACCTCTGAACAGTAATTTAGATATGGTAAAACCAGGGAACAGTAGAGCATGCGGAGTGATTTATAGTCCAAAACGTGCTTTGCTTTGCTCAAGACTGCAATGCTTCTTGATAGTTTAGTATGTATATATTTAATATGAGATTTCCAGTTCAGTCTATCATCTATTATCACCCCAAGAAATTTATTTTCAAATACTCTTTCAATTGCAACCCCATCTACCTGTATATTTACTAGATTATCTATTTTATAATTACTAAATATCATAAATTTAGTTTTAAACAGATTTAGTGACAATTTGTTTCTATCAAACCACCTTTTTAACTTGCCCAGTTCATCAGTTATCAGGTCCAAAAGCTCATGTAAATGTGTTCCAGAACAAAAAATATTTGTGTCATCTGCAAATACGACCATTTTTAGTATTTTTGATACCTCACACATATCATTTATATATAATATGAACAGTTTCGGACCCAACACTGACCCCTGGGGGACTCCACAAGCAATGTTCAAGCATGTTGACACAGACTCACCCAACTTCACAAATTGTTTCCTGTCACTCAAGTAGCTTCTCACCCATTTTAATACTATTCCCCTAATCCCATATCTTTCCAATTTATTAATTAATATGTCATGATTAATAGTATCAAATGCTTTTTTTAAATCTATAAATATCCCAGCTACATACTTGTATTTATCTATAGAGTTAGTGATTTCTTCAACTGATTCCATTAATGCCATCGCTGTTGATCTGTTTGCTCTAAATCCATATTGGCTATCGCTGAGTAGACTGTGTTTTTCAATGAATTTATCTAATCTGTTATTGAAGAGTTTTTCTAAAATTTTGGAGAATTGCGGAAGCAATTAAACAGGTCTGTAATTTGTGAAGTTGTGTCTGTCCCCAGATTTAAACAGTGGTAAGACTTTGGCTATTTTCATGTTGCTTGGAAATTTTCCGGTTTGAAATGATAAGTTGCAGATATATGTAAGTGGTTTCAATATCCCTCCAATTATCTTTTTGACTAATTTCATGTCAATGTCACTACAGTCAGTGGACATTTTATTACTACATTTATCGACTATTTCAACAATTTCCCTCTCCTCTACTGCTGCAATAAACATTGAACAGGAGTTCCTTTCTATAATGTTATCAGTGCATTCCTCAGAATTCACAGGATCAGAAATATTTTTCGCCAAGTTTGGTCCCACATTTACAAAGAAATTATTAAAACTATTAACAACATCGTCCATATTGTAATTATTGATATCTTTATCCATAAAATATTTAGGATAATTTATATGTCCCGGGTCATTTCTAATAATACTATTTAATATATTCCATATTCCTTTAATATTATTTTTACTGTTATCTAATAGTTTACTATAATAATCCTTCCTGCATCTCCTTAATATATGTGTTAGCTTATTTTTGTATTTTTTATATTTATTTTCTGCCTCTTTAGTTCTGCGTTTGATAAATTCTCTATACATAGTATTTTTCTTTTTGCATGCATTCTGCAGTCCTTTAGTTATCCATGGTTGGTCAGTATAATTATGTTTTTTACTATATTGTTTTAGTGGACAATGTTTATCAAATAATATTTTGAATATCCTTAAGAATTTATCATATGCACAATCAATATCATTTTCTATAAATACAGACTCCCAATCATGCGTTAATAAATCCTGCTTAAGTGCATTAATGGCTTCCTCTGTCCTGACTCTTCTGAATTGTAATTTGCAATCTGTCAACTTCCTCTTGCAATTACAGTCATAGACAGTAAAAACAGGTAGGTGATCAATGATATCATTAATTAATAATCCGCTCATTGTTTTATTATCTATATCATTAGTGAATATATTATCTATTAATGTAGCACTATGTGATGTAATTCTGCTGGGTCTGGTAATGTTTGGATGTAAACTCATACTATACATGGTATTAATAAATTCCTCTGTCATTCTATGACTGTTTGATTTCAAAAGATCAATATTGGTGTCCCCACAGATAAAAAGTACTTTTTGATTATTTAATGTATACATCTCTTCCATCCAATCCTTAAATACCTCTATACTAGTATCTGGGGCTCTATATATACAACTAACTAATATATTTTTACTATTTTCCATACATATTTCAATTGTTAAACATTCCACCAAGTTATCAATCACCTTTGTCATGTTTTCTACTACATTATAGTTCAAATTTCTATCCACATACACCGCTACTCCTCCACCCCCCTTAATATTTCTATTTATATAATTAAATTCATATCCATCCAGCTCGAAATCCACTCCATTGTCCACATTGATCCAAGTCTCAGATATAGTAATTATGTTGAATGGATGCTTAAACCGAGTTAAATATTCCTTGATTTTTTTAAAGTTAGCATACATGCTTCTGCTATTGAAGTGTATTAATGATAATTTTCCATTAGGCTTGATGGAGTGGTTGTACTGTTCATCTGTGTAATAGTAGCAGTTGTCATTGATGTTGGAAAATAAATTATTGTCCGGGTCAATGTCAATCTCAATGTCCAGTAACTTATGGTCAGTGTATTCACATGATTTCAGTTCCAGAGCATCATAATCCATAATCATTTGCATTAACTGTGTATTGTCTCCTGAAGTAGATGAATGAGTTATTTCATTTTGTGTCATGGTTGAAATGTTTGTTCAGTCACATAGCATAGGTGTAGATTACCTTACAGGCCCGCCCGGCCATGTGCTCACTGGTGTTTGTCCAATTCCTCGATGCTTCGTATGCACAGTGCTCTGGCCTCCTCCGGTGCTCCGTTGAGTTTGATGAAAACTTTGCAGTTGGTGGTCCATGTAGATTGGATCTTCTTGTCTTTCCTCATGAAACGTGCTTTCCTGGCTATGTCGGCGTTGCGTTTGGTGAGATGCTCATTGAGGTAGACGTTTGATCCCTTCAGTTTCCTTCCTTGTTTCAACAGTGCCGTTTTGCGTTTGCGATTTACAAATCTCATGATGACGGTTGTCGTCTTGTCCTTGTCATTTCTCCGTGGTAGAGTGTGGCAGGCCTCAATGTCGTCGCAATCCAACTTGATCCCCCTGGTATCAAGGAATGCTGCTACCTGTTGCTCCACAGAGATAGCGTCCAGCTCGTTTGGCTCCTGATCCCCGTTGTTCACGGTCGCCGACGCCGCCTTGGCATACGACCTGGGTTTGATTTGGAGCCCTGTTACAATAATGTCATTCATTCTGGTGTATTGTTCCAGATCCGCCACTCTATTATCCAGGTATAGAAGTTGCTTGTCCTTCTCCGCATTCTGTAGCTTTAGCTGTTTAACCTCCAGCACCAGGTCCAGGATGGTTTTCTGTTGCTGTTTGATGGCAGCAACCTCGGCCGATAAGAAGTCGAGTGACTCCTTTATCGACTCACCATCCTCCGCTGTGAGGTTCTTCTTAGGTGGCATATTTTTGCGAAGAGCTCCACAAATGTAACAACAATAGAGCACCGTCACAGTCACAGTCAAAGTTGCTTGCAAACACAACCACCCCTGCCAAGTGGAGATACTGTTTTTGAAGGACTTGATACAAAAAAATTGATATGGGAGATCAAAGGGAATACATTCCATGTTACTGGCTTGTCTTGTTATACACAGAATTATACAGATGGAAGATGTTTGCTTTCCCATGGAAGTGAATCAGAAAATGTATTTTTTTTTTTTTACAGTTCCCAGCTGTGTTGTGTTGAAAGTGGAACGCTGGTGATTTTTCCTTATAAATGTGTAGTATTGAACCAGAACATGGTGGTATTTTGAAATGTCTAAACAATTCTGTAGATTTGGTGGACCAAGACTAAACCAATAATGGCTTTGTAAAACTAGCGAGTAATTGAAGCACATTTTAACATGATTTTGCTTACAGTTAACAAGTGATAGACAACAAAAATACATAATGTACTTAATTATATTGTTAAAGCTTCCACAAAATGAAAAATTATCTCTCTTTGGTCTAAATTGGGTTATCTATAGTTACATTAATTCAATATTACCATATAGACCAACATTTCTTTTTATTAAATGTAGGTATTTTTCATATATTTGCACCAAAATGTATTTGTATGTATTACGTAGTTATTACGTAATACATACGTAATGTATTACATAATAAGTAATACATTACGTAGTTATGACAAATGCCTGGCCTGCACTGGCATTAAACTTATAAGTATTTTGTCCAATTGTATTGCTCTATTCTATTGTCAACTGTAACCAGGGTTGATTTAATCCTGTCAGAGGCCCCTGGGCTTTGCTAAGCCAGTTGGCCCTTCTGCTCCCCACAACCACAGATCCACTACACAACGAACCAATTTACCTCTGTACATAGTGATACTGCTCAGCCACACCTCACAACAACAAACCTTCTGTACATGAATACGCTTCATTTATACTTCATCACATCTTTCAAATAATACAACTCACTGCGGATCTCTTTAGCAGAAGTAGGGGTGAATGGGTTCAAAAAACCAAACCATCTGAACATCTACATGAACTGTATCTTCTGTCGAGCTCCGCCAACACAAGTGTGAACACCTATACAGAAAACATGGCCCGGCCTGACAGTTCACACACTGGTTCTGGGGATCCAGACAGCCGCTTTTGTCATCTCGCTCGTTGTGTGTCTGCTTTTTAGACCTGACATACTGTCTGAGATATGTTCTTTGCAGCTTCCAAAATCTGGCAAATAATCAGCGACTGGACAAGGTCTACTGCATTACACAGGTCAATTTCAGTTGCTTGTACTGCAGAACTCACTCTGTGAAATCTTGATAAAATGTTATTCCTTGGGTAACACTTTACAATAAGGTACGCAAAACGTGGGTAGTTACTGAGGAACGAATGAGGAACGACCAGGGCCCTAACTGGGGCCCTAACGGGGCCCTAACAGGGTCCTAAGTGACAGTTACTCAGTAACTACTGAGGAGTTACTGGTAAACAGACTAGGGGACTACTGTATTCGTTACTGAGTAACGAATGATGAACAACCAGGGCCCTAACTGGGGCCCTAACAGGGCCCTAAGTGACAGTTACTCAGTAACTACTGAGGAATTACTGGTAAACAGACTAGGGGACTACTGTATTCGTTACTGAGTAACTGTCACTTAGGGCCCCAGTTAGGTTCCTGGTTGTTCATCATTCGTTACTCAGTAACGAATACAGTAGTCCCCTAGTCTGTTTACCAGTAATTCCTCAGTTACTGAGTAACTGTCACTTAGGGCCCTGTTAGGGCCCCAGTTAGGGCCCTGGTTGTTCATCATTCGTTACTCAGCAACGAATACAGTAGTCCCCTAGTCTGTTTACCAGTAACTCCTCAGTAGTTACTGAGTAACTGTCACTTAGGGCCCTGTTAGGGCCCCAGTTAGGGCCCTGGTCGTTCATCATTCATTACTCATTCGTTACTCAGTAACTACCCACGTTTTGCGTACCTTATTGTAAAGTGTTACCCATCATTCGTTACTCAGTAACGAATACAGTAGTCCCCTAGTCTGTTTACCAGTAACTCCTCAGTAGTTACTGAGTAACTGTCACTTAGGGCCCTGTTAGGGCCCCGTTAGGGCCCCAGTTAGGGCCCTGGTCGTTCATCATTCATTACTCATTCGTTCCTCAGTAACTACCCACGTTTTGCGTACCTTATTGTAAAGTGTTACCATTCCTTGTATTGTATTGTACTCATGTTGCACAGAAACACTGTTTCAAGCTTGCACATTTTCTTGTGTAGAGCCCGTGCTTCATTTCTTGTAGTTGCGATTTGATTATCATCTGTTATTTTCTGCAATGAATGCTGGACATTAGCATAGTTCAAAGAGCGCTTTTGTGGCCTCAGAATGAGTTGACCAACTTGTATCCGACAGAGCCTTTAGTGTTTCTATCCGATGATTCTTATTAGGCTGCAAGCCTGCCATGACCATCTGCCACCGAGTGGTAGATCTTGCGAAAAAAAATGTAAAGTGACTGGACAAGTCTCCTGGCAGCAGTTTATACACTTAACCCCAACCAGATTAAGTGAATGGGCTGCGCATGGTACCCACTCAGCTAGAGGATTTATCTCTTTAATACGTGCCTGCAAACATTATCACATTGTCCGCAGCAGTTGCTTATATCAATGCCCAATTCCTGCAAAACACTAAAAAAATCAACAGAGCCTCACCTGTGTGGCTCGTATTCGGGAAGAATTTCAGAAAACTCTTTTTAACACAGCCCTCTGTGGATACATAACGGAGGATGTCCACACCAGGGTTTCTCAAAGTTTTGATAGGTGAGGACCAATTTAGGAACCCAACATTGAACTGAGGGCCGCCAAAGGGAAAAAAAACAAACAAAAAAAAAACAGAACAAAATCCCATTTGTAATCATTTTAATGACCAGGTTGCATCTCTACAGTTAACATATTGATCCACATCCAGTAATGTGCAATAAACACATTTTAATTAACAAATGAGGCTAAACCTCCAAACTTGTGAAAACCTTGAGAAACATTGTAATGCACACAAAATCCCTGGGGTTCTCTGCCCTCAACAGAAAAATTTGCGATATAACAGTCCTGTGTGCAGTCCATTTCAAGTTAAAAACTTATTTAGAACAAACAGTCTCAGTGTGCCTTGCTTCTTGTCTTATCAGCATAGGCCTTATTCAGGAGCAATTCCAGCTACCCAAGCACCACAGGAAAACCTGCAGAGAGAGAGACGGGGAGAGAGAGAGAGAGAGAGACAGAGAGAGAGACAGACAGACAGACAGACAGACACAGAACACAGAGAGACAGACAGAGAGAGAAAGAGAAGGGGGGAGAAAGGCAGAAAGAAACTTAAAATAGAAGCTTACTAAACAAGTCATCATCATCATCATCATCATCATCATCATCATCATCATCATCATCCATATCATTGCCTGTCTTTAATAAGCTTGTCATTATGTCACACTGAATATTTGTTACTTGGTCAACATACGCTTTTTAATTGCCATGGGATTTGTGGTGCTGTTTTCGGTTGGCCACGATTCCTCTGATGTCCGGCTCCATCTCGTCGTTGTGATACGAAGGACAACATGTAGATGGCCATCTGTCAGCCTGGATCTCAGCTTGGATTTGTTGATGGCCATGGTGGGTAAGGTCTTCTCACAGATGTATGTGCTTCCGAATAAAGATACCATTCTGACAGCATGCTGGCAAAGTGCAGGGTATGTGGATGGGGAAAGTCCTTTGTAGAACCCGATGAGATTATTGTCACGATATGCTGCTCTGGCCTCTGAGCTCTCCTGCAGGTCGATGAGCTCAAACTGCATTTCTGCAGGCTCTTCCTCAGGTACACATGAGAAAGGATTTTGGAAAAGTTTGAATACGGTTCTTTTCTGAACGCAGGTGACATAAAACGTGTCTGTGTCATCTACGAGCAACTTGCTGGCAGGAAAATGGGTGAGATCTCCCTTTTTGAGCTGTCCCTGCAGCAGTTCAAGTTTTCGCTGGAAAGCTTTGACGTCAAATAGTGTGGAAATGAGCTTCCCATGGCCTTGCAGCTTCAGATTAAGATCGCTTATTCATGTCAGCAAGAAGCGCTAGGTCACAGAGCCATTTAGTGTCACTTAACTCTGTCACATATTGTCCTTTTGACTCCATGAACTCTTTTATTTCTTTTCTCAGGTTAAAAAAATGTTTCAGTGTGGCATCTCTGCTCAGCCACCTGACAGCAGTGAAGTATATGACGTTCCCAAAATCTGCCTCTGACTGCGCCAAAAAAGCCTTAAATTGGCAGTGAATCAGACCTCTAGACTTCAGGAAATTAACTGTCTTCACAACTATGTCCATGACATGTTTCATTTTAAGCATCTGAGCAGCGAGGGCTTCTTGGTGTATTATACAGTGGTATCTGACTAGTTTCTCACCTCCGTTGTTGACCACTTTCTCAGAAAGCAGTGACACGGCACCTGCCCTACTCCCGACCATAGCCGGTGCTCCATCTGTTGTGACACCGACCATAGATGCCAGGTTCACATTGTATGCATCGAGACTGCGACACACAGCATCACAAATGTCGACTCCCTTTGTTGTGTCTTTCATACTCTCCATGCTTAGCAGCTCCTCGCCAATGCCAAAATTCTCTGTGACTGTTCGGATGAAAATCAGCAATTGCGCTGTTTTGGAAATATCCGTGCTTTCATCCAGTGCGATGGAAAAAGCTCCCGATCCCAGCCCCTCCACACGTTTTCCCAGTTGCTCTTTCAGATCATAGTCACGGAACTTTGTTTTTTGCTCCGGGCATACAATGTCGGCCACTTTCAACATGCAGTCTCGCACAAATTCTCCGTCACTAAACGGCTTGCTCCACCTAGCTATTTCTTGAGCTACCAAGTAGCTAGCCTGTGTTACAGCTTCACCGGATTTAGCCAAATTTGTGAAAACTGACTGCTGTGCAGTGTAACCTCTTTTAAGTTGTACAAGCTTACTGGTGCACTTTTTGCCACTGAATTTATCATAGGTTTGATGCTTGGTATCATAATGGCGTTTTATGTTGAAGTCCTTGTGCATTGCAATTACCTGCCTGCAGATCATGCAAACGACTTTATCAGACCTGTGAGGTTCGACAAAGTAAGCGTTTGCCCACTTATCTTGAAACTGCCATTTCTCCTCGCTGACACAACGTTTTTTTCTCGAGTGGCCTGACTCCTGCTCCAGCTCCATCTTCACAACCACTGTTTCGCTGACGGCCCAGGCCAGTGGCGGAAAATAAATTAACGTCCCAGTGGTGAAAACAAATATCGCGCCGTGGACTTCTGGGAGTGAGGTCAGATGGACCACACCTGTAATTACCGCTTATGCCTATAGATACCGCCAAACACCACTAAACGGAGATTCATCCGTTTTAACAGTTTTACAGTTTAGTTTTTTTTCATATTTTTTATTTGGATGCCTCCCCTCTGTTCTAGCTTGGTAACTTTGCAGCAGGTTCAGGGCAATCGCTGGATCCAGTGCCCATAAAGAATCTCATTCATAAACAGTGGATTGGTACACCAGAGTTACGGGTACTAGTCTGCCTTCACTTGTGTTTTTCGGTCACCTGTCCCATGTTTTTTTTCGCCTTCAGTTGAGACATTTGGGAGAGTGTGTGTCAGATTTTAAAAGCAGCATGCAGGGTCATGATGTTGAGTAATTAAAAATGGTAGGGCAGACTGCAGCGTGTAGGGCAGACTGCAGCGTGTCATTCGGTCTGCAGAGAAGGTGTTTGGCTGCAATCTGCCATCGCTCCAGGACCTGTACACCTCCAGGACCCTGAGGCGTGCAGGAAAGATTGTGGCTGATCCCTCCCACCCCGGACACAATCTCTTTGAGACACTCCCCTCTGGTAGGAGGCTGCGGTCCATCAGGACCAAAACCTCACGCCACAAGAACAGTTTTTTCCCTTCCGCCACTAGCCTGATCAACAAGGCCCGGACCTAAATGCTACACTAACAAACGTAGCATATTAGTCCTTCTACTCGCCCCAAGACCAAACACCCGCAATCTTATCTTTCGCCCCCCCCCCCCCCCCCATCCAGCACTTGCCTCGGCCAAGGCCACTGCTGGAACACAACAATCCCCCTGGAGAACGATGCTGTGAGACGCTCTTGCATTCCCCCCCCCCCCCCCCCGACTCCCCACAGACACCTGTTGTTGTTGACTCTATCTGGGACCTGATTGCCTCCATGACACCGAGATTGTGGTGCCAGGCGAGGCGACTCTCCAGGCCTTCACACTCACGGACTATACATACACATACATACATACATACATACATACATACTTACATACGTACATATATACAGATATGCAATCACCCCCCCACTACCACCATCCCACGCCTTTGCCGCTCCTTTGTTTTTAGATATTGTATAGATTGTTTATATTTTAATTAATTATTGTGCACCAATTACACCAAGTCGAATTCCTTGTATGTACAATCCTACTTGGCAATAAACTTGATTCTGATTCTGATTCTGATGGTGTGCTCATAGAAAGAAGATTAAAAGGCAGAAAATGTTTTTTACTGTGAGCAAGGGCAAAAAATACAGAATAAATTAAGTTATTTTAATGCTAATACAAGTGAAACACCTGTAATACACATCAATTATACTGCAAAAGGATGATGGACCCTATTAAGAAAATAACTCTTTGACAAACATTGTATGGTCGATTTAACACACGGAACTGTGACTGACCTATTTTTGCTTCACTTTGGCCCAGCAAGCACAAACAGTGTCATCAATGGAATCTCCCCATTTACCAGGGTCAGTGTTGTATGGACCATTTGGTCCTGTGCTTACAGCAGCTGCAGTACCCTCAGTGCATCTCCGGTGGTCTCTCCACTTTGCTGGTGTGGGGGCAGAAGTTGCCCTTCCATGTCTTGAGCAGCAAGTGACACTGCTGTGGATGAACTTGTTTCAGTTGCCTGACCTTGGTAGTGCCAGTATTTGCTCTCCTTCACAACTGGCATTTTGCAATAGAGATCTTTTTGTCGGCTTCTTGGCTAGCGCCACTCTCTTGAGGCACCATGCAGCTAACATTAGCGCTAGCCGCTCACCGCTGACTATAACTCATAGCACGGTGATTGACAGCTAGCTTTGTTTTTTTCAAATATCAAGGCTAGCAAGCTTGCTGTCAGTCATCGAAGCTCTGTCCTAGCCACCGTGACAAACCCTCATACTTTTTGAAAAGCTGTCCCGCCCCAACCTCCGGTTTTATGCCGACGCCTCATGAAAGACGTAAAATGCCTTTAAAGTTGTAGAATTTAGTGGCATCTAGCGGAACAGACTTGGCAGAAATGGAATATCATATTCATAAGTATGTTTTAATTAGTGTATAATTGCATGAATATAAGAATCGTGTTTTCATTACCTTACAATGAGCCCTTTATATCTACATAGGGAAAAGGTCTCCTTCCACGGAGCCTGCAATGTTGCACCGCCATGTTTCTACAGTAGGAGGACAAACTGCTCTCGAGAAATAAAGCCTTCGTATGAGTCCCATGCATCTAGTGGTGTATACCTGCTGAGGAGATGGGGCTTCCAAGCGAAGCCGTCGGGCAGCAGCACTCCTCTATAGAGCCATTGTTTGGTCAATATTTCGGCAAATTACAAAGTACCCTGTCCTAAACAATAGCATAAGAGCAATTTCTCTTGCGGAAGCTGGTGAGCGACTCTGCAGTCCTGATATCGGCAGGGAGCTCGTTCCACCATTGCGGCGCCAAAACAGAGAAGAGTTGTGACTTAGCTGTGTGACATTTGCTAGCTCTTAGGGATGGTGGTACCAGCTGGCCAGCTGAGGTATTTGAGCTGAGGACTCGAGCTGGGGCGTGGGGTCTGACCATCTCTTGGAGGTAGGTCGGGGCAGTTCCGTTGAAAGCCTTGTAGGCCAGTACCATTGTCTTGAATCTGATGCGAGCTACCACAGGGAGCCAGTGGAGGTCGCGGAAGAGGGGGGTCACATAGGAGAACACGAGTCGTGCTGCAGCATTCTGAAAACGCTGCAAAGGTTTGATCGCGGAGGCAGGGAGTCCAGCCAGGAGCGAGTTGCAGTAGTCGAGGCGGGAGATGACGAGCGCTTGGACCAAGAGCTGTGCTGCTTCCCTTGTGAGGAAGGGCCGGATCCTGCGGATGTTGTGAAGAGCAAATCTGCAGGATGATGTTGGCTGTGCAGCACAGCTGATTGTATCACATCGTACCACGCCGAGGTTCCTCACTGTTGGTGAAGGACATACTGCAATGTCCTCGACAGTGACCAGTAGGTCCATGTGAGGGCAGTCCTTCAACGGCACGAAGAGGAGCTCAGTCTTGTCAAGGTTGAGCTTCAGGTGATGCACAGTCGTCCAAGTGCTGATGTGTGCCAGACATTCTGAGATGCAAGTTGCAATCAGGCTGTCAGAGGAGTGGAAAGAGAGGAATAGTTGAGTGTTGTCTGCATAGCAGTGATAGGAGAAACCAAGAGATGTGATTACAGAGCCTAACGATCTAGTACATAGAGAGAACAGAAGCGGTCCTAGTACTGAGCCTTGAGGGACGCCGGTGTCAAGGGAGCAGGGTTTGGACAAGGAGCCATTTCATGTGACCTGGTAAGTGCGATTTGTTAGGTAGGATGTGAACCAGGATAGCACACAGTCAGCGATGCCGAGTTCAGCGAGAGTGGCAAGGAGGATCTGGTGGTTAACGGTGTCCAACGCCACAGACAGGTCGAGGAGAATGAGAACCGATGAGAGGGACGAGGCTCTGGCAGCGCGGAGGGACTCCGTCACCGCGAGGAGGGCCGTCGCAGTGGAGTATGCAGTCTTGAAACCTGATGGGGAACAAGCAGTTTGTTTTGTGAGAGATAGGATGACAGTTGGTTAGAGATGGCACATTCCAGAGTTTTGGAAAGGAATGAAAGAAGAGATACCGGTAAGTAGTTCTGGATGTCAGCAGTGTCACGGGTAGGTTTCTTAAGGAGCGGCATGACTTTAGCAGTCTTGAAGGATGCTGGAATAAGGCCTGAAGTGATGGAGGAGTTGATGAGGGTGGTGAGGAACGGCAGGATATTGCTCGAGACGGCTTGGAAAATGGAGGAGGGGATCAGGTCAAGGGGGCAGGTTGTGGCGTGGTTAGACATAACTAGCCTGTGGACATCTTCAGAGGAGAGAGGGGTACAGCAGGTGAGGCCAACAGAGGTGGGAGTAGTGGGAGGGAGGATAGCGGTAGGGGTAAAAGAGGAGCTGATGGCCTTCACCTTAGTAAAGTAGGTTACAAAGTCATCAGCTGTGAGGAAGGAATGAAGGGGAGGGAGGGGTGAGGAGAGAAGAGAACATGGAAAACAGTTTCCTGGGGTTAGAGGCAGAGGAGTTGATCTTGGTCCGGTAGAAGGTAGATTTGGCTGCTGACACAGTAGAGGTGAAGTCTGAGAGGAAGTGAAGGTAGCAAGAGAGATCATCAGCACAGTCTGATCTCTACTCTCTCTTTCTACAAGCCCACAAAGATTTGGACAGCCAAGGGGGAGGGGGAGAAGAACGCACTGGTCTGGAGTTAAGGGGACGGAGGGAGTCCAAGGAGGAGGAGAGGGAGGATAGCAGAGTGGAGGAGGCTTCCTCCTCCTTATAATAACTGCTTCATATAAATGTTTCTGAATATCACTGACAGGCTTTTTTGTGCCACTTGGGTAGAGCATCTATAGCAAAATTAACCTGATTGATTTGAAGGGTGCCGCACGCTGATCTTAGTTTTGCACCCCTGGACACAAACTTTCATCTGCTCCATTGTTTTGGACAATTCAATGGCCATCTATCATCATGTATGCCCTATCGCTTTGGGATAAAGAGTTGGCAGTGGGAGGGGCAATGCCTCATTATGCAAAAGAGGTTGTTCACAGGTCAGCCCAGCTAAACTAAACAGCCCAGGTCACACCCTATGCTAATCCCTTTCCCAGAGTAAACAGCTGAAAATGTCATTTTGTGGCATTTATTTGAATCACCACACCGTTTACAGTATATACACAGACTGCACACACAATGATTCCAAAGTGTTTTAATATTTTTGTTTTCAGCACAAACTCAGCTACAATAATATGGATGCAGTATGTATGTCAAGTTTGTAATTAAAAAAAAAACTGAAATCAACAGAAGACATTATAAACAGTAGTTTTGAACATGTGCAGAAATACTGTGAAAGGGTTGCCTCTTTGTTGTACTAGGCTGTGGTTCTTCTGGTGCATCTTAATTTCTGTAAATATAATTAAAACAAACTGTATTGAGTAAATGTAGCATAATTAGTAAAATAAGATAAAGCAAACAAGCAAAAACCCAAACTCAACGCACACACACACAGTGTACCGTGTATTAAAATTAGGCTACTGATGCTCAATAAAAAAAAGAAGAAAAACAAAGCAGTTGCTGTGCATCATATACAACATATTGATGTGTAACCCTGACGTTCCAATGGCAGATTTGTCCCAGCAACGTGTTGAAGAAATTGAAGAGAAATAGGGAGTGGTTCGAGACAGAGAAGCATGGTTCTGTTACTACCTCCGCTGCCAGAGGTATAAAGATGGAACAACAATGCCCCGATTCCGTGTTTGTACCTTTTATAAAGAAGGCGAGGCAGAATAGAAATGCAACATTCCCGCTTTGAACAGTGTAAAAGGGGCTAATGTCGGCTACTGATGCTCAAACAAAAACGTTTTACTACCTTTCCTACCTTTCCCTACTATTCAAATAACACTTTTAGTTTTTGTTTCTATTTTGTGTCTATTTTTTTTATTTTTATATTTACTCAACAAGCATACTAAGACACAGCACGCATATCTACCGATATGGTCGTAAGAAATATTTACACTTACTTCAGCTGAATCGAGTCGTTGACATTGAGTCACACACAGTCCTCAGGATCTGATCATCGCTGTCCAGAATCAATCGAAGCACTTCCTGTACTGTAAACTGTACTGTTTGCGTTCTAACCACCCGCGAGCCTCCTGCGGCTCGCCAAGCTGTAATTTGCAACACGTTCTCATCCCAACTCGTAATATACCGACGGTTTGTCACGCCCCTAGACGTGATACTGACGCAAAAGGTACCCTCCCGCTAGCCTGGCTCCGCCCTCCGACGTACTTCCGCTCAATTTTCATTTCCCTTCAGTACTCTGTCTGGGTTTTCGGCATATTCGCGGGTTTTCTCCCGGTAAAGTTTTACCTGTCCAATCAGCGAACAGAGGGAGTGGCTGAGAACGATGACGTTGAAGTCGTGCGCTAGTTTGAGTTGTAGTACATTCGCCTGACATTTCCAATTGTTCCGTTTACTCTTAAATTCAAAGTACAAAACCTGCAGCTCTCGTTGACATCCATCTTCACACTCTACTCGGTTCATTGCAATGAGGTATCACGGATATAGTTGTTGTTGGTCTGGGGTCTGGGCGGCTACGTCACGTGGTTTCCGGTCGGTTCTGTCGCATGACATACGTCACGACCAAACGTTAGCGATTGGTTATGGCAGATTCGGAGTGGCACTGGGCAGATCCAATAGTTTTAAACTTCAACAGAGCACCCGCCTTCAGTTAGTTAACAATTGTCAATGGTGAGTGGCCAGACTCTCTGTACAAATGAAATGTAGTACGAGAGGCTGGTGACCAGGCTACCCTCCCGCGTCTGTGTGAAACGATCTGTGTGAAACAATCTCATAAACCCGTTCGCGGTGGTAAGAGATGAGCAGAGTCTACAGCGTCCGCAGTCTACTGTGAAACAATTCACTCCAAAAAGGGTTATGGTTATGGTTAGGGTTATGGTTATGGTTAGGGTTGTGGTTAGGGTTAGGGTTAGCGTAATCTATCACCGTGACCGGGTTATTATTGGAGTGAATGGACTCTGTAGACTCTGCTGGTCTCTTACCACCGCGAACGGGTTTATGAGAACCCGTTCGCCAGCTTCAAAGCAATGAATAACCTACATCAGCGGGTGCTGTGTATGGATCACAAGTTCCGAGTACGTTTATCTTCTCTTCGTATCTAATTTTAACATTTTGTGACAAATGGTCTAAATAGTTGATTTATTTAAGTATCGGAAATCTGCAAGGCTGCAATTCCCCTGGTTGGCCGTTGTTCGTCGCCATTTTGCCAGCGTTTGTTGCCCTCCAGGTATCCATGGTAGTCACGTGACCGCAAAGTATGACTATTATTTATGCCATGCGAGCCACAAATTAGTCTACAGCGTCCATTCACTCCAATAATAACCCGGTCACGGTGATAGATTACGCTAACCATAACCCTAACCATAACCATAATCCTTTATGGAGTGAATTGTTTCACAGTAGACTGCGGACGCTGTAGACTCTGCTCTGCGAGCGGACGCTGTAGACTCTGCTCGTCTCTTACCACCGCGAACGGGTTTATGAGATTGTTTCACACAGATCGTTTCACACAGACGCGGGAGGGTACCTTTTGCGTCAGTATCACGTCTAGGGGCGTGACAAACCGTCGGTATATTACGAGTTGGGATGAGAACGTGTTGCAAATTACAGCTTGGCGAGCCGCAGGAGGCTCACGGGTGGTTAGAACGCAAACAATACAGAATAAAATTGTTCGCCTGTCTACCAGCCATGGTTCCAGAAAATAGACAACAAAATCAACCACGCAAGTCGCTTGTTATTCTTGTCATCGGCAGAGCACTGTCAATCCCGCACAGCCCGGTCAACGGCGCATGTGATTGGACTGTGCCTCAGCAGAGAGCAACCAATAGGTTTAGAGCAAGATGGTCCCGCCCCCAGGAAGGTTTTTTTCCCCCTTTTTTCAGAACCACGTTTTCAGACCTTTGACTCTAAAGGAGTTTCAAAACGAAACGGCGACAGAACAGTGTCAATAATCACGTGACTCGCAAGCTTGCGCCCGTGTGGTCAAATCTCTGAAAAGTCAGTGCTGAAAATTAAGTTCTGAAAAAATACATTGCAATGGTGTAAATTTACACCTTTACAAGTTTTTAAAAATAAATATTCAACCTTTCAAAACGTATTTCTCAATGTTTGAACAGCTGTTTGCAGAATCCCATTTACAAGGTTTCAAAACCGGGAAACAAAGTAATACACTGTTAGAACAGTGTCAGATTTGAAACTCTGCAAATGCGCTGGTGAACATTTTTAAACTTTGAAAATGTGTTTGTGAAAACATTTTAGCTTTGAAAATGTGTTGGTGAAAATGATGAAGAAGATAAAATAGAACACAAAATCATGTTTGCAGATGTTTGACTTTTTTTTTCAGGCTATAATCTCTTTTTTCAGTGGTGCAAAACCTTTTTTACAAGGTGTTGAGTTTTCAAACACAGACTTACAAGCCTTTGAAACCTTTTTTTTCAGGTTTGAATTATGACATGATTCTGGCTCCATATGAAATCACCTGTAGTATGTCCCAATTGTATGCATACTGTATGCAACAGGATGTACTTTGTAAGGGCAGCTGCAGTACGTACTAAAAGTAAAAAGAAAGAAGAATCCAAACTGTGCTCCAATACCCATACTACCATACTATTTAGTATGCCAGAAAATATGGACTGCCAAAATGAAATAAAAATAAATGAATAAATAAATGACATATAAATAAAACATAAATACATATAAAAATCAAAGCCCCAATGATTAATTAACTGTACAAGTTAATTTGAAATAAATAAATATACAAATACAATGTATTTCCCTATTCATTTATTTCTGTATTTATTTATTTCCCTATTTATGTATTTATTTATGTATGTATTCCTGTATTTCTTCGTCCATATGATGAGGGGGCGTGCCTTGATGGTGTCACCTAACTCCCATTGGTTAGTCGATATGAGAGTGGTGCAACCCAAGTCTCTTCCACGTCATCCACGTTTCCCTCACTTGCGTCCTTTCCGTGGATTTTAGTCCCTCCCACCGAGGACGCATGGAGAGACGCAAGAGGTGCATCTCAAGTCTCTTATTTGACATTTCCTTGCTCCTCGATCCTCACTTGAGCCGGAAGTCGCCATTTTAAAGGACGTCACAAAGCTCTTATTTCTGTACCGAGGAGCAAGGCCGGATTATCCATATATGACATCGGGGGGCACCAAATTAAGACAACGACTAGACCTTTACAATATTTGTCATATTTTCTTTATATATTATTTACTGGAAGAGATGCGAACAGGTACAACATTAACCGTTGATATAATGTATGTACAAAGGAAAAAAACCCTCCCTGAGCTACTACCTTACCGTGGTGGAGGGGTTTGCGTGTCCCAATGACCCCCAGGAGCTCCGTTGTCGGGGGCTTTTATGCCCCTGGTAGGGTCACCCATGGCAAACAGGTCCAGGGGGAGGGGCCAGACAAAGGGTAGCTCAGAAGACCCCTTATGACGACGAAAATAATTGGTCTTACGTGTCCCTCGCCTGGACGTGGGTCACCGCGGCCCCCCCCTGGAGCCAGGCCTGGGGGTGGGGCTCGGGGGCGAGCGCCTGGTGGCCGGGCCTATACCCATGGGGCCCGGCCGGGCACAGCCCAAAGCGAAGACATTGGACCCCCTTCCCGCCGGCTCACCACCAGCAGGAGGGGCCAAAGGGGTCGGGTGCAGTGTGAGCTGGGCGGCGGCCGAAGGCGGGGACCTTGGCGGCCCGATCCTCGGCTGCAGAAGCTAGCTCTAGGGACGTGGAACGTCACCTCTCTGGTGGGGAAGGAGCCTGAGCTGGTGTGCGAGGTTGAGAAGTTCCGGCTAGATATAGTCGGCCTCACCTCGACGCATAGCAAGGGCTCTGGAACCAGTCTTCTCAAGAGGGGTTGGACTCTTTTCCACTCTGGAGTTGCCACTGGTGAGAGGCGCCGGGCAGGGGTGGCAATACTTATTGCCCCCCGGCTTGGTGCCTGTATGTTGGAGTTCACCCCGGTAGGCGAATGGGTAGCCTCCCTCCACCTTCGGGTGGGGGGACGGATCCTGACTGTTGTTTGTGCCTATGGTCCAAACAGCAGTTCACCCTTTTTGGACTCCTTGGAGGGGGTGCTGGAAAGTGCTCCCTCTGGGGATTCCCTCGTTCTGCTGTTGGACTTCAATGCTCACGTTGGCAGCGACAGTGAGACCTGGAGAGGTGTGATTGGGAGGAACGGCCCCCCCGATCTGAACCTGAGTGGTGTTCAGTTATTGGACTTCTGTGCTCATCACAGATTGTCCATAACGAACACCATGTTCAAGCATAAGGGTGTCCATATGTGCACTTGGCACCAGGACACCCTAGGCCGCAGTTCGATGATCGACTTTGTAGTCATGTCTTGGACACTCGGGCGAAGAGAGGGGCGGAGCTGTCAACTGATCACCACCTGGTGGTGAGTTGGCTGCGATGGTGGGGGAGGATGCCAGTCAGACCTGGCAGATTCAAAGGTATTGTGAGGGTCTGCTGGGAACGTCTGGCAGAGTCTCCTGTCAGAGAGAGCTTCAACTCCCACCTCCGGGAGAGCTTTGACCATGTACCGGGGGAGGCGGGGGACATTGAGTCTGAGTGGGCCATGTTCCGCGCCTCCATTGTTAAGGCGGCCGACCGGAGCTGTGGCCGCAAGGTGGTCGGTGCCTGCCGTGACGGCAATTCCCGAACCCGCTGGTGGACACCGGCGGTGAGGGATGGCGTCAAACTGAAGAAGGAGTCCTATAGGACCTTTTTGACCTGTGGGACTCCGGAGGCAGCAGGCAGGTACCAGCAGGCCAAGCAGAGCGCATCTGTGGTGGTTACTGAGGCAAAAACCCGGACATGCGAGGAGTTCGGTGAGGCCATGGAGAACGACTTCCGGACGGCTTCGAAGAGGTTCTGGACCACCATCCGGCGTCTCAGGAGGGGGAAGCAGTGCATCGTCAACACTGTGTATGGTGGAGATGGTGCGCTGCTGACCTCGACTCGGGACGTTGTGGATTGGTGGAAGGAATACTTCGAAGACCTCCTCAATCCCACCGACACGCCTTCCGGTAAGGAAGCAGGGCCTGGGGACTCGGGTGTGGGCTCTCCTATCTCTGGGGCTGAGGTTGCCGAGGTGGTCAGGAAGCTCCTCGGTGGCAGGGCCCCGGGGGTAGATGAAATCCGCCAGAGTTCCTTAAAGGGGTAGTTCGGAATTTTGGACATAGGACCTCATTCCCAAGTCAGCCAGTGTGTTATTTATCACTGGATACGTTTTCAACACATTTCATGCTGTCCTTCTAGTTGCACAGTTCGCTGGTGCTAAGCTAGCGCAAGTCAATGGTATCGACTAGCCTGCCAATAAAAACAGTCTTACCCACTCCACAGTACACCCAAGGCAAATCAATTATAACGCCAGACTATCGATGTAAATGTCTGTGTTGATAGAATAATGTTAGAAATAAAACCAACCTTGCATGGCATTGCATTTTGAGGGACTTTTGAATGTCTCCGCAGCAGCGTTATACTTCCTGGTAGTAGGTGATGGCAGCAGCGGAGTGATATTACCTAGGTTACCGGCTCTATAATAGTTTGTTTACCTGCCGCTGTCATTGCTCAGAACCACAGACTCAGAGTAGCCTACAGTGCACAAAGGAATTGTATTAGCGAATTAGCCTATTCAATCAAAAAGACATGGCCACGCAGGGCTGGACTGGGAACAAAATTTGGCCCTGGCAATTTTCTCCTGGACTGGCCCACCACAGGACCGACGGCCGACGGGGGGGGGGGGGGGGGGGGGGGGGGGCGCACAATCGTAACCCACCCCGGACCTACGACCCACCCTGGACCTAGGACCGACTGGGGGTGGGGGGGTGGGGTGCGCGCGATCATAACACACCCGGACCTACGACCGACGGGGTGTGTGTGGGGGGGGGGGGGGGGGTGGCGCGCGATCGTTCAATCCCGCTACTACTAGGTGTCCACGCTTCTGTCACGCGCCTCTCTGTTTACTTTCTGCTGTTGAGATTTGGTTATTGCACAACTAACCTGAGCATGTTATGGTACAGGACGAGTGGACCCAAACGCTGAACACAGGGAGGCGGAGACGGGATGAAAAGACAGTGGGATTTATTGAGACAAAGGGAAAAACAACCAGCCAGGCTAGGCAAGCGGTAGTCGGGCAGGCGGGGGTACGGCAACAGGCAGGTAGTCGGACAGGCGAGGGGTCGGCAACAGGCGGGCAGTCGGACAGACGATGGGTCGGCAACAGGCGGGCAGTCGGACAGGCGATGGGTCGGCAACAGGCGGGCAGTCGGACAGGCGATGGGTTGTTACGATTAAATAACGGCACATGTATCAACAGGCTGTAATATTCTCACATAGCCACAAGGGAACAGGAACAAATATGTAAGCTGTATTAACCGCACCTGGCCACCAGATGGCAGCACACATAATACACTAGGAGGCGGGCGCTCAACACTAGCCAATCAGAGCATATTACACGTCATAGAGGCCACGCCTGCCCAGGTACTATAGAGCGCGCACAAGCGGGGGAGGGCAGAAACTCTATAGGCAGCGTATCTATTAGATATCCAGCTAAGAGTCACTCCATGTGTGAATTATACAATTCTCCTCCTTTTGCTTCATAGATAATATACCTAAACCTAAACAAATAAAGTGAGTTAAAAGCGATCCTGTGTCGGCAGCCTTCTTCCTCAAAGAACATCACTACAGGGTCGGCAACAGGGTTCGACAACAGGCGGGGTAGTCAGGCAGGCAGGGGTCGGCAACAGGGTTCGGCAACAGGCGGGTAGTCAGGCAGGCAGGGTTCGGCAACAGGGTTCAGCAACAGGCGGGTAGTCAGGCAGGCGGGGTTCGGCAACAGACGGGTAACTGGATCACTGGAACGAGGTTGGGTAAACAAGAGCACGAACTGGCGCCGGCTGGCTGGAGATCCCCGCTTAAATAGGGAAAGGTGATTACCAATTGGCAACAGGTGTGTTGGGGGAATGATGGGCAGTGGCGACAAGCGGCCACTAGATGGGGGTGTTGGACCGTGTAGCAGGATGTGGTGTAACAGAGCAAAGTAAAATTCCGCTGCTGATGAGAAACTAGTCCCTCAAACTGCGATGATTCATGCAATGTGAGGTTGGTTTTATTTCTAACATTATTCTATCAACACAGACATTTACATCGATAGTCTGGCGTTATAATTGATTTGCCTTGGGTGTACTGTGGAGTGGGGATTGGAGTGTTTTTATTGGCAGGCTAGTCGATACCGTTGACTTGCGCTAGCTTAGCACCAGCGAACTGTGCAACTAGAAGGACTGCATGAAATTTGTTGAAAACGTCTCCAGTGATAAATAACACACTGGCTGACTTGGAAATTAGGTACTATGTCCAAAATTCCCAACTACCCCTTTAAGGCCCTGGATTTTGTGGGGCTGTCATGGTTGACACGACTCTGCAGCATCGCGTGGACATCGGGGGCAGTGCCTCTGGATTGGCAGACTGGGGTGGTGGTCCCTCTTTTTAAGAAGGGAGACCGGAGGGTGTGTTCCAACTATAGGGGGATCACACTCCACGGCCTTCCTGGTAAGGTCTATTCAGGGGTGCTGGAGAGGAGGGTCCATCGGATAGTCGAACCTCGGATTCAGGAGGAGCAATGTGGTTTTCGTCCAGGCCGTGGAACAGTGGACCAGTTCTACACCCTCTGCAGGATCCTTGAGGGTGCATGGGAGTTTGCCCAACCAGTCCACATGTGCTTTGTGGACTTGGAGAAGGCATTCGACCGTGTCCCTCGGGGAGTCCTGTGGGGGGTTCTACGGGAGTACGGGGTATCGGACCCCCTGATACGGGCTGTCCATTCCCTGTATGACCAGTGTCAGAGCTTGGTCCGCATTGCCGGTAATAAGTCGGACTTGTTTCCAGTAAGGGTTGGACTCCGCCAGGGCTGCCCTTTGTCACCGATCCTGTTCATAATTTTTATGGACAGGATTTCTGGGCACAGCCAGGGCATTGAGGGGGTCCGGTTTGGTGACCTCAGGATTGGTTAGCAGCCAAGTGGGATGAGATCCTGCCCCAAGTGGAGGAGTTCAAGTACCTCAGGGTCTTGTTCACGAGTGAGGGGAGGATGGAGCGGGAGATCGACAGGCGGATCGGTGCGGCATCTGCAGTAATGCGGACTCTGCACGGATCCGTCGTGGTGAAGAGGGAGCTGAGCCGAAAGGCAAAGCTCTCGATTTACCACTCGATCTACGTTCCTGCCCTCACCTATGGTCATGAGCTTTGGGTAATGACCGAAAGAACAAGATCGCGGGTGCAAGCGGCCAAAATGAGCTTCCTCCACAGGGTGGCTGGGCTCTCCCTTAGAGATAGGGTGAGAAGCTCAGTCATCTGGGAGGAGCTCGGAGTAGACCCGCTACTCCTCCGCGTTGAGAGCAGCCAGATGAGGTGGCTCGGGCATCTAGTTAGGATGCCTCCCGGACGCCTCCCTGGTGAGGTGTTCAGGGCACGTCCCACTGGTAGGAGACCCTGGG
This sequence comes from Merluccius polli, assembly GCA_030340625.1. NCBI lineage: Eukaryota > Metazoa > Chordata > Actinopteri > Gadiformes > Merlucciidae > Merluccius > Merluccius polli. The sequence goes on from JAOPHQ010005433.1 coordinate 95,841, forward strand.
GAAGACCATGTCTTTCGGCTGGCCGAGCTTTCGAGCTGGACGAAGTGGCTGGGGAAAGGGAAGTCTGGGCTTCCCTGCTTAGGCTGCTTCACATGACGCTTCAGAGGAAAGGATGTCTCAACCAGATATGTTACTGCCTTGGATGTTGTGCTGCGTCCCAGCAAAGATTCTAGAACTCCGCTCTTCAAGCCTAGTGTCTCAAAAAGGAGGACAAACACGCGTCAGACTTGGCATTGAAAAAACGGAAAAAACATATTTCCTCATTTCCTCTCCCCTCGCAGGAAAGAACGCAAGTGAGGGAAACATGGATGCAATTTAAGAGACATGAGATGCACCCAAGGAAACAATGCGAGGAGAGAGAAAACAAGGAAATGTTTTTAGAGAAATGAGACGTCCTTTCCTCTGAAGCGTCATGTGAAGCGATGTCCGTTTCTGACGTGTTATATACATAAAGTTGTTGTTATTGTTGTTGTTATTATTAGTGCCACGGTGCCATCGCACCGAGCACAATTGTTATTGTGTGGATTTCTTTCTTATTATTATTCCTCTTCCGGACGCTTTTCGATTCGCTACTAGTCCTACAACTCGAAGAGTTGTAGGACAAATTATATATCAAAATGTGCGTCTTCTTCGGGATCGGTGTGCTATTGATTTTCTTAAAATAATATGAATTTTTCACGACGTGAGTCGCGAAAAATACCCGAAAATTTCCCATAGAGAATGAATGGGAGGGGGTAAAAAAACAAAGACTTTTCGTACTGTCTGCTGCTCCGGCATACTTTCACCTAGAAACTCAATTTAAACTTTAAACTGTAGACACAAGTCTTGTGTATTTGGTGTACTATTCCACGTTTTGATAGGTCATATCGTTTTTAATCAATCACTGATCAATGACCATGATCATTTGGGGAGAAATTATGAGATTATAATGGGTGTGTATTGCGAGGAATGTTCCCGCCAGAGTCAGATTAGAGTGGGAGGGAGCCCAAAATTAATCCAGATTTTGTCTCTTTCCACGCTGCTCCTGGCCACAGTTTACACTTTACACACATGATTTTTTCCAGTTTTGTAGACATACTTGTTCTGTCTCTCACAATGTGCTAAAAAAATCAGAGAGACTTACAGAATTTGAATTAGCAGCCTCTAAGTGCGGCCAGTCTGTCTCTTCTCCTCATTGACTCCAATACAAATATTTTCAAATATTTTCAGAGAGAAGCAGAACGGACCCCTGTTTTAAACTTGCAAGTGTGTCCACAATATTTACTCTAGAAACACTTTAGAAACACCAAATCGTTCAGTAAGTCCTTACAGTGATGATGGTCTTGTTTTTTTTCTGATACGTGCTACCGTTTTGTCAGAATAAGCCCAAATGTGAGACCAGTGCAGAGGGAAAAAAGCACTATTTTAAAGCACTACAAGAGGACTCCTATTGGTCAACGTCGATCTGCTCTTCCACATTTATCAAGGTTTTTTTTTTTTTTTTTTTAAATGTATTAATTTATTATTTATTTATTTATTTATTTGAATTTTTTTTGCGTTTATCAAGCTACACAGGAAAACAACAGCTTTATGATGGCGGCGGTGAACGGGAACTGCTTCTGGTAAGATTCGCCGTTTTGTATGTGCAGACAACATGGAAGATCATTACTGCCCTCTCGCTTAACTCTACTCTGCCTGCAACCCTTTTCATCATTTTTTTTCTAACTTTGTTTCCCACATAATGAGGTTGAAAGGGCATAGGTTACTGTATGAATAAGTACTTCAAAAAGGAACGTGTGTTGTAGGTGTGCTCCTTGTATATAATATCATAATGTTACTACATAATGTACACACTCCCGTGGCACTTTCAAAATTTCCCCCGAGGGAATTTTCTAGTTATTATTATTATTATTATTATTATTATTGTTGTTGTTATTATTATTATTATTATTATTATTATTAGTATTATTATTATATCAAGAAGCATAAAATAATGGGCATGTTTCGCTGCCATCTCGTTCAAATTTGCCAGATGTTAGGGGCGGAGTTATTAACAACCTAGCATTCTTACGAGAAGGCTACTCTTCCGGTTCAAACGTGGATCGAGGAGCAAGGAAAAATCAAATGACTTAAGGCCTTTCCCAAGTACGCCAAGTTCGGACCTGCGTACTTGGTAGTTCGGACTTGGTAGTTCGACTAAATGGGAGGACGCAGTTCGGTCATTCTTCAGTTGGAACAGCAACGAACTTGATGACGTCACCATCTCAGCTCGTCTCGTGTCTACTCCGGTTATCTTCACTGTAATGTATATTTACAATAAAACGAAATATGATAAAATAATATCATAATACAATATGATATATAACAACCCTGCCTCTTTTCATTTTCAAAATATTAATGGTATATTTTTTCTGTGTTCCAAGATCTGTAGCCTACATATAAAAAGCCAGTGACGGGAAAAGGGTTGTATGGAAGGTTGTTGTGGTTGTTGTGAGAAGAAAGAAAATTAGACGGACAAAAATAAGCATTTTTTATATTTTTTTCATTTATTTATTTTATTATATTTATTTTGGCAGTTTTGGGTCTGCATAAGAAAAATATTTAGTATGTCTTAATACATAGTATGTCAAATGCAGTATGCTAAAAATACCAGGATGTCCTACTACATCTGGTGGCATTTTGCTGTATGCGAGCCAGCATGCTTTTGAAGTAATGGGTAGCTGTAGGCAAACATGGCACTGGAGCATGGGCGTGTCGACACAAATGGGCGAATTTCTGTTTTCTTTGTTAAATAAATGACTTTGTCTTGCTTAAACTCTGTTTTGTGTCCTTAATATGTCGCCGACTCTTTATGTGAGCCTTTTGCTTCTTGAGGCTGTAACAATATAAATACATTTGATTTGACAAATCTTTCATAGCAGACATGTCTGCTTGGGTGTCTCAACTTAGTTAGGGACTGTACGATATTTACCGGGGGGGGGGAGGGCCGGTCGTCAGGGGGGGAGGGCCTAGGATAATTTTTTTAAGCCTTAGGGGAGGGCCCAGGAGAATATTTTTGGCCTGGGGGGAGGGCCGAGGAAAATTATTTTATGGGGGGGCAATCGTCATGACTCATGCCGAGTTCGATGTTTAAATGAAAGATAGGATAGCCTGTAAGGAAGTGAACGTCTCCTTTGCCAAAGTACTGCACCACATACATAGGCGTCGATTATGGGGGGGACATGTCCCCACCACTATTTATAATTTGAATTTTGTCCCCACCACTTTTAAAAATGTGAAACCCAATTGCGACCGAAAAAATCCCCACATACTCAACCGCAGCCCGTTCTCAACCCAACTACAGCGTCCGCTCGCAGAGCAGAGTCTACAGCGTCCATTCACTCCAATAATAACCCGGTCACGGTGATAGATTACGCTAACCCTAACCATAACCCTAACCATAACCCTAACCCTTTTTGGAGTGAATTGTTTCACAGTAGACTGCGGACGCTGTAGACTCTGCTCTGCGAGCGGACGCTGTAGACTCTGCTCGTCTCTTACCACCGCGAACGGGTTTATGAGAACCCAGATCGTTTCACACAGACGCGGGAGGGTACCTTTGGCGTCAGTATCCAGGGCTTAATTTGGGCCGGAACACGCCGGAATATGTTCCGGCACCTCCAACGGTGGATCCGGCACCTTTTTTATTTTTTTATTCCCCCCCCCCCCCCCCCCCCGGGCGTGACAAATCGTCGGTAGGCCTATATTACGAGTTGGGATGAGAACGGGTTGTCTGCCGAAACCGTCAAGTCTAAATCATGCGATAGGCGCGCACGATGACATCCTCACAGCATGCACACGGGCTGTGTGTGGACTTGGGTCTGCGGCTGAGTCCGCGGCCGGGTCCGCGGGTCCGGTGCTGGGTCCGCGGCTGGCGGGTCCGGTGCTCCCCCCCCGTTGACAATCGCGCCGAATGTAGAGCATATTGTAATGCAGCGTTGAATGGATGAATAGCTTACATAAGGGTCCCCAGCACTTTTCAAACCACACTCAAGCTTATGGTTATTGTCCCCACCACTTCTAAAACCAAACTGACGCCACTGACCACATAGACCAAGAATCGCAGGGTGATCATTAGTCGCTCTTAGTCACAGTAGTTTGTGTTTTGTCTTATAATAGCCTATAAGGTACAATGTCATCATCCAAGTTGTGAAATTATTGGGGGAGTCTCGTAACATTGATAAAAGCAGGCTTGTCCCCATTCTCAAGTTCAAGGCACAGCGTGGCATAAACCCCTGCTCTTGCTGCGTGTGTACCCGTGTGTGTGTATGTGTGCTTATGTGGCCGTTTTAACCTTGTAAACGTCATTTTCCGACCAATTTTATTTGATTCACGTAGCAGGGAGGGCCTAGGAGAATTTTTTTGAGCCGGGGGGAGGGCCCCGGAAAAAAAAAATTTACCAGGGGGGAGGGCCAGGCAGAACAATTTTAACCCGATCGTCTGGCGACCGGCCCTCCCCCCCCGCTAAATATCGTACAGTCCCTTATTGGATGGCAAGGCCACTGAGAGATATGCATAGCAATAAATATTCATTATTCACTGAAGGTTACTCAAAGATATCCACCGGTAGGTGGTGCATAATTATTAATTATAGAGTCACAGGTACAGTATGAAATGAACAGAATTCTATTTTTACACATACACAAGCAGGGACTCATAATATCCATCAATTGGCAACTTACTGAAGGACTGTGCGTTTGCTACACTATTCATTGACTTCTACAGTGCTATCTAGTGCTATCGGGGACATTAGATGGATTTGGGATTGAAAAACAATCTAAACCTCAAACAACCAACCACGCAAAATTCCAGCATGGCAAGGTGACCGATGTAGTGTTTCCATATCAATCCAAGACACCTAGTGGTCACTTTGTCATCATCAGCTGTTTTCGAGACTACATAATTTAATGGGGCAAACATTAGACAGACGTGTTCGGATTGAACAGTTACAGATTGGTGTCGACAAGCACATTTATGTCAACACGCCCATGTTTGGCGCCATGTTTGACTGCAGCTACCTATACTTGTGCTTTGACAGTGCAATGCCAGTGCAACAGCCTTAGCCGCAATGACATATAGTAATAATAGAAATAGGAATTGTTTAAGTGAACAAAATATTTGTTCTGACTCCTGTCAGTGTTTGATTAATGTTATTGGCCCCCTGGTGGCGTGTCAGGGTTTTGCACCGAAAGGGATCTCACTAGAGAAGTGACCGGCATTACACACGCAGACTGTGCTACACCGCAGTGTTGTTGTCTGAACCTTGGAGTAGATCCATCAGTAAGTACGGCTGATCGTAGCTCATTTAAGTTAAGTTTAAAGTTGTTAAGAGTGTATTGAAGTTGAAAACCCTTTTATATGTTAGTTGGTAAACGATGCTAATGCTAACGGGATCGTATGCTAACGCTAACGTATGCTGGCGCTAACGTATGCTAACGCTAATGGGATCTTAGCTAGTAGCATAGCAAACTTAATCAGTCAGCTTCGTTCATGTTGTATTTTATGTTTATGTGTGAACCATTGCCATTTACTGTGTTTATGGTGTTACTTACCTGTGAGAGGATACTGTAAAAAATATGTTTGACTTTGTTAATATTGTGTTGATCTGATTGACCTGATCTGTAGCCTGAAAAGGAAGGAAAGTGTGACCAGTGTTGTTGCATGTATTTAATTCCAATTGTAACCTTTTGTATATTTCATTGTGTTGCAGTTTTACAAATAAGAAAAAGATAAGTAAGAAGATTTTAGTAAACAACCTCAAACTGGAATCAAGCCTACGAGTCTTCAATTGTTAGCTATCTGTCTACAATACAGCTCACGTGTTATCCAGGACAGAATAGTAAAATGATGACCACTCAGCAGGAAAAGGCAGTTGAACAACTGTGAACAGCACGCAGAAACATTGCAAGATGAGTGACCACGAGGAACGTCGGACTCAGCTGGAGACGAGGTCTCGAGTCTCAGCGTCACACAAGTCTTCCAGAACTTCATCTCGGTCATCAGTCAGCGCTGCTGCGACGAGGGCCAGAGCTAAGGCCGAAGCAGCAAAAATTAAAGTATCCTTTGCAGAGAAGGAGGCAGCCATGATGAAAGAAAAGGCTTCAATAGAGGCAAATCTTCACGTGTTAAAACAAGAGAAAGAAGCTACTGCAGCATCAAAAGAGGCAGCAATATTCGAGGAAGCAGTAGCGGCAGCTAACTATGAGGAAAAAGACAGTCTTGGTGAGTTACAAGATTTAGCTCTTGAAGATCCAATACAACGCACCAAAGACTACATAGTCACTCAGCAATTTGATACACATGCTCCAGCAGAACCCCAAGATGCTATGCTGCTGGCACCAATCCTGTGTCATGAAACTGTGAAAACCAGACCCTTTAGCAACAAGGCACAAGATTCACTGTATGAGTCCTTTAAAGAGGAAACTGAACACAGACCTGTTACCAGTGAACGCTATGATCCTCACCCGGGCCCAAGGGTATTTTTGCCAAGGCATAAATATTCACCTGTTACTCCTGACACTCAAAGGAAATACACAGCAGCTACTCCTCCAGCCTCTCGCCCTGCCCAGTATAACAAATACTCACCTTCAACACCTCAAACCCCTGACTTAGCCCACTATCTTATGAGAAGAGAGATGGTGAGCTCTGGGCTCCTTGCCTTTGATGATTTCCCAGAAAACTACTGGGCATGGAAAACGTCTTTCCTTGCAGCCACAAGGGAGCTAAACCTATCCGAGCAGGAAGAGCTCAACCTATTGGTAAAGTGGCTCGGGCCCGAGTCATCAGCTCAAGCCAAGCGGATAAGGTCAGTACATGTAAATAATCCACGAGCAGGTGTTGTAATGGTGTGGGAGCGTTTGGAGGAAATATATGGAAACCCAGAGGTGATTGAAAGTGCGCTAATGAAAAAATTAGATGCTTTCCCAACTATTTCTAACAAAGACACACACAAGCTCAGAGAGTTAGGTGACTTGTTGAAAGAGCTAGAAGCAGCAAAGGCTGAGGGATTCTTGCCTGGACTCATGTATCTGGACACAGCTAGAGGCGTGAATCCAATAGTCGAAAAACTTCCTTTCTCAATGAGGGAACGCTGGATTGGACAGGGATCCAAATATAAGGAGGATTACAAAGTCCCCTTCCCACCGTTCAGCTTTTTTGTTGACTTTGTATGTTCCCAGGCTAAGACTCGCAACGACCCCAGTTTTGCATTTAACCTTTCCTCCACCCCCAGTCAAACCAAGTTTGAAAAAGCACCAAAATACTTCCCAAGATCAGCTGTGACAGTCAGGAAAACTGATGTCACTGCTGCAGTTAGTGCTCCTCACGCTGGCACAGCTGTGAAGAAAAATGAACCGGATAAACAATGTCCTATACACAACAAACCTCACCCGCTGTCAAAATGTCGTGGGTTCAGAGGAAGACATCTGGATGAAAGAAAAACATACTTAAAGGACAATTCCATCTGTTTTCGATGTTGTGCTAGCACCAAGCATATGGCTAAAGATTGCAAGGCTACGCTTAAATGTGTAGAGTGTGAGAGTGACAGACATACCTCAGTGATGCATCCTGGTCCAGCTCCATGGTCGTTTGACAGGCAGGCTGAACACTCACCTGAGGACAGGCAAAGCGGGGAGAGTGAGGACCTTATACCTCCTATAGTCACTTCCAAGTGCACGGAGATATGCGGTGGTGCTCCCAAACCCAGGTCCTGTTCAAAGATCTGCTTGGTCAAGGTTTCCCATGCCGACTATCCAAGTAAGTGTCACAGAGTGTACGCAGTACTCGATGACCAAAGCAATCGGTCTTTGGTAAAATCAGAGTTCTTCAATCTATTGGACATTAACAGCAGTGCATCCCCCTACACTCTAAAAACATGCTCCGGCACAGTTGAGACTACAGGGAGGAAAGCGAGTAACATCATAGTGGAGTCACTTGACGGGAAAACTAAGGTGACACTGCCCACCTTGTTGGAGTGCAACTACCTGCCTGACGACAGATCAGAGATCCCAACCCCTGAGTGCACCCAATATTTTCCTCACCTCCTACCGGTGGCTGATAAGATCCCTCCGCTTGACGCCAGTGCTCCAATCCTGCTTCTGTTAGGAAGAGACATTTTGAGCTTGCATAAAGTACGTGAACAGCGTAACGGGCCTCATAATTCACCGTACGCCCAGCGCCTTGACCTTGGCTGGGTCATAGTTGGGGAGTTATGCTTAGGTGGCGCTCACAAGACAGAAGAAGTCAACGCTTACAAGACTCATGTCCTTCAAAATGGACGCTTCTCTTTCCTCAAGCCATGCACTAACAACATCCATATAAAAGAGAGGTTTAAAGGTCCGACCCAGCGCAGTCTTCAAACACCATCTCACACTGAAGAGATCTTTCAGGAGACATGTAAAGATGGTCTGGGAGGAAATGTGTTTCAGAAAACACCTGAGGATGACAAACTAGCCATGTCAGTGGATGACAATGATTTTCTCAACATCATGGACGATAACGTGTACATAGACGACGAAAACCACTGGGTGGCACCGCTACCCTTTCGTTCCCCTCATAAGCCCCTTCCGAATAACAGAGAACAGGCCTCCCAGAGACTCCTCTCTCTCCAGCGCTCATTCAGAAGGAAACCTGACATGAAAAAGCACTTCTTTGACTTCATGCAGAAGGTCATTGACAACCACCAGGCATAACCAGCTCCTCAACTACAACCAGGGCAGGAGTGTTGGTATTTGCCGACTTTTGGGGTATACCACCCCCAGAAGCCTGGAAAGATAAGAGTGGTTTTTGACTCCAGTGCTGAGTACAAGGGAACGTCGTTGAATGATGCACTTCTCAGTGGACCCAACCTCAACAACACACTAATTGGTGTTCTACTAAGGTTCAGGAGAGAACAAATAGCTGTCACAGCCGATGTAGAACAGATGTTCTATGGGTTCAAGGTCAGAGAGGATCACCGCCATTTTCTTCGGTTTCTATGGTACAAAGATAATAATCCAGACAAGGAGATCATTGACTACTGGATGACTGTGCACGTTTTCGGGAACAGCCTGTCCCCAGCTGTAGCAACATATGGGATGAGGAAAGCTGCAGAACATGGAGAGACCGAACATGGTGCAGATGCAAAGCATTTTGTCTTCAGAAATTTCTATGTCGATGATGGACTAGCTTCAGTGGCCAAGGAGGATGAAGCTATCAATCTCCTGCGGCAAACCAAGAGCCTGCTGGCTGATTCCAACTTAAGACTTCACAAGATAGCTTCAAATAGCACAAACGTCATGGAGGCTTTTCCTGTGGAAGAACGAGCATCTGACTTCAAGGATCTAGATTTAGGAGCAGACCCCTTGCCCCTCCAAAGGAGTTTGGGTTTAAGCTGGGAACTCCAGACTGACAGTTTCACTTTCAGAGTGTCAAGAGACGTTAAACCATTCACTCGGAGAGGCATGCTGTCCACTGTAAACAGTCTTTATGATCCCCTTGGATTCGCTTCCCCCATCACGGTCCAAGGCAAAGCATTGGTGAGAGATGTTTCCTCAGAGCAGCATGAGTGGGACACACCTCTTCCGCTGGAGAAAGAGACACAGTGGAAGGCATGGACTGACTCTTTAACTGAGCTTGAACAGGTTTGCATTCAGAGAGCATACATTCCGGTCTCTATGTCATGTTGTAAATTTATAGAGTTATGTGTGTTTGCTGACCCTTCGACTATGGCGATAGCTGCTGTAGCCTACCTGCGTGCTTTGGACTCTGATGGTAAATGGCATGTAGGGTTTGTAATGGGGAAATCGAAGCTAGCTCCTTACCCCATGCACACTATACCACGCCTGGAGTTGTGCGCAGCAGTCTTAGCAGTCGAGCTGGCAGAAGTGATCCAAGCTGAAATGGATATAGAGTTGCCAGCAGTTAGGTTTTTCACAGACAGTCGCATTGTGCTGGGCTACATCTACAACAGTTCACAGAGGTTTGATACCTATGTAGCTAACCGAGTAGCTCGCATTCGGAGCTCCACCGAACCGAAACAGTGGCAGTACGTGTCAACTGATGAAAACCCTGCAGACCATGGGACCAGGTCAGTTCCAGCGGCTCTCCTGGGCTCGTCCAGTTGGTTGCTTGGCCCCCCCTTTCTCAGTCAGCTAAGTACAAGTCAGGAAGATGAAACGGAATCATTTGAGCTTGTGCAACCAGAGGCAGATAAAGACATATGGCCCCAAGTTACCTGTCTCGCAACCAAGGTCACAGAGCAGTCTCTTGGAGCTACACGATTTGAACGCTTCTCGGTTTGGAAGACTCTAGTAAGAGGCATGGCAAGTCTTGTTCACGTAGCCAAGTCATTCTCCGGAGAGACAAAGACTGATGGATGTAAGGGATGGCATCAATGTGGCCAACCGCTCACCACAGAGTGCTCTCAAGCGAAGGTGCACATCTTCAGAGCAGTGCAGGAGGATGTGTATAAGGAGGAGCTAAAATGTCTAACTCAGGGCATCAAAGTTCACTGCCAAGGTCCCCTTGCAAAGCTCGATCCCTTCATCGACAAGAGCGGCTTGCTTAGAGTTGGAGGTCGGATACGCAGGGCAGATTTAGAAGACCAAGAGAAACATCCACTCATCCTACCAGCTGGCCATCATGTGACCACTCTCCTGGTCCGACACTATCATGATAAAGTAGCCCACCAAGGTCGCCACTTGACGGAGGGTGCCTTGCGCACCGCTGGTGTCTGGATAGTAGGAGGGAGGAGACTCATCTCTAGCATCATATTCAAATGTGTCATCTGTAAGAAGTTGAGAGGCAAGAGAGAAGTTCAAAAGATGTCTGATCTGCCGGCTGACAGGTTGACAACGGACCCGCCGTTTACTCATGTAGGGCTTGACGTTTTCGGCCCGTGGAGTGTCACCACTCGGCGGACACGAGGTGGAGCTGCTAACAGCAAGAGATGGGCGGTCATTTTCGCTTGCCTAAGTACAAGAGCCGTCCACCTGGAAGTTATTGAATCGATGTCAACCTCGAGCTTCATCAACTCCTTGAGGCGCTTTCTATCCATACGTGGACCTGTTAAACACCTGAGGTCGGACAGAGGCACGAATCTCATCGGTGCATGCAGAGAGCTTCAGGTTAACACAGACGACCCTGAGATCAAGAACTATCTGCAAGACCAGGGCTGCACATGGACCTTTAATGCTCCCCATTCCTCGCACATGGGAGGAGCTTGGGAGAGACTCATAGGAGTGGCAAGACGCATCCTGGATGGACTGCTAGTGAAGGATGGACCTACCAGACTGACTCATGAAGTCCTATCAACCTTGATGGCCGAGGTGATGGCCATCATGAATGCTCGACCTCTGGTCCCCATCTCGTACGATGTCGAGATACCCGCAATGCTCTCACCTGCCACTCTGCTCACCCAGAAGGCGAGTGTTACTCCTGCACCCCTGGGAGACTTCAAACTGGATCATCTATGCAAGGTACAGTGGCGCCAGGTCCAGAGTTTAGCGGACTCCTTCTGGAAAAGGTGGAGACTGGAGTACCTGGCAACTCTTCAGCCACGAAGGAAGTGGACCACAGAGAAGCCTGACATCCAGGAAGGTGACATTGTTTTGCTAAAGGACGTTCAAGCAAAACGTAACGAGTGGCCTCTTGGTCGGATAAGTAAGGCCATTGCCAGCTCAGACTCCAAGGTCCGTAAGGTCATGGTAAAGACTCTCAGCCAGGGGGTTCTTAAAGAATATCTTAGGCCTATTAGTGATGTTGTTTTGCTTATGTCACAGAAGAAAGAGTAAATAGTGGTATAACACATTTATACCAAGCGGGGAGTGTTCTGACTCCTGTCAGTGTTTGATTAATGTTATTGGCCCCCTGGTGGCGTGTCAGGGTTTTGCACCGAAAGGGATCTCACTAGAGAAGTGACCGGCATTACACACGCAGACTGTGCTACACCGCAGTGTTGTTGTCTGAACCTTGGAGTAGATCCATCAGTAAGTACGGCTGATCGTAGCTCATTTAAGTTAAGTTTAAAGTTGTTAAGAGTGTATTGAAGTTGAAAACCCTTTTATATGTTAGTTGGTAAACGATGCTAATGCTAACGGGATCGTATGCTAACGCTAACGTATGCTGGCGCTAACGTATGCTAACGCTAATGGGATCTTAGCTAGTAGCATAGCAAACTTAATCAGTCAGCTTCGTTCATGTTGTATTTTATGTTTATGTGTGAACCATTGCCATTTACTGTGTTTATGGTGTTACTTACCTGTGAGAGGATACTGTAAAAAATATGTTTGACTTTGTTAATATTGTGTTGATCTGATTGACCTGATCTGTAGCCTGAAAAGGAAGGAAAGTGTGACCAGTGTTGTTGCATGTATTTAATTCCAATTGTAACCTTTTGTATATTTCATTGTGTTGCAGTTTTACAAATAAGAAAAAGATAAGTAAGAAGATTTTAGTAAACAACCTCAAACTGGAATCAAGCCTACGAGTCTTCAATTGTTAGCTATCTGTCTACAATACAGCTCATGTGTTATCCAGGACAGAATAATATTCATAAAGATAACTGGTAACCCTTTCTTTTACAGTCCCCTAGTAGTATTTACCTGGTGAATATATGGTCAATTATAGTATATTATTGGGTAATTACTGGTAATCACTGGTAATACAAAGGTAAATACAGAGGAACTACAGCTACTGAAATACTAAGAAAAACCTCCACTATTACCCATCAACTCAACTAAGTACCATGTAGTTGTGACTGTTATAGGTTGGTAATAACTCAGATATACTTGTGTAATTCCCAGGGCCTTACCCACCATTGCGGTCGCCGAGGTCCGGACCTCGGTATTTTTTCCGAGGTGTATATAATAAAAGTCGTGAAATAATGGCCTAAAAATGACTTTAGTTTGGTGCGGCAAAGACATTTTACAACGCCAAGATTACGACTTGCGCATCTGATCACCGCGTCATTGCTTGTGTGTGTGTGTGTGTGTGTGTGTGGGTGGGGAAGTGGATGATCTTGTCGTTATACAAACTCTTTGATTATGTCAACAACTTGAGGCAGCGCCTGAATCCATGTGAAGCGTGATCCAGGTAACTAGAGAATTGCACTAGTGGACTACTTGTAGTTCAATGTCATTCATCCCCAGACATCATCTGAACAACAGCTCGTGCAGTCGCGTTCCGTTAACCAGCGGCCATCCATCATGATGCCAGCTAGTTAGTTTCACTTGAGTCAATTAACTAACTAGCTAGCCAGCAATGGTAGACTGATAAACTTTCAACAAAATGCTTTTCTTTCAATTCCATTTGTGTAAAGGGTTGAAATTCATGTTAAAATGAGGTTGTGGAGGGGGTAGTATGGAGCACCGGGTCTGCTGGGGCGATTGGGTCTGATTGCCGACAGGTGTCCGCAATCAGACCCAATCAGGAAGTGTGTATTTATGTGTCTGCTCTGCTGCTGTGGGATATAGCCGAGCGTGACGGGCGCAAGTGAACAGGACGACAGGCCGAAGGGCAGAGAGCCTGGCCACCGTGTTTGCGGACCCGATTATTGATTTCATTTGATCGTATGAGTTATGTGTTGTTCGCTTTTGGTGCAAATAAAGCGAACCGGCTACCAGAACGCCAAACCTGTCTCCGCCCACTTCCTGAACCCGCTACAGAGGTACCCCTATATTTTTTTTATTTTCATTGCAAGATTATCCTAGCCTGTAACATTTACATATAAATATCAATTGAGATTATTGATTTTCGGATGATCTCCACTGCCCTCTCCATGGATAATCCACACACACACACAGACACAGACACACACACACACACACACACACACACACACACACACACACACACACACAAAATCAACCTATGCTCCCATATTTGGTCATGATTAGATTTCAATGGCGTCTGTAGTGTGAATTTCCCTTTACTTGAACACTTTAATTAAACATTGTCAGAATTCATTTTCAGATGTTTCGTGATAATTTTAGCCTCTTCTGTATTTCCAGATTGTAGTGTGAATCATTTACTGCAACATTTAACCTGATTCTCATGTATTACTGCTTGACAGATCATTTATGCTACTGCCCACTGACATGGTTTTAAAGCTATTGTTATCCAATTTTTGCTTTCCAAACATCTTAAAATGCACATATTTAGATCAGGGAAATTACATTTTTCGAACCCCACTAGCAAACTCTGTTTTTGGACCTCTGTATTTCTAAAACCCTGCGTCAGCCCTGGTACTTCCTAAAGTAGGCAACCAATTCTTAGAAACACCTTCTCTATTACCCATCAATTCAAGTTACAATTGTAGTTATCCAAGGTTTATGTTGGCGTAGTGAACCTCAGTAGGGGTTGTGAATGCAGCCTACCTTAGCTCCTCCCCCTTCACCCAGGTGCAGTATAAAAGGCCCAAAATGGCTGAGCTCAGTCTCTGTTGGTTGCCTCCCAGGGTGGTGAGTAGGGTCCCCGCTTTTTAATTCATTTGAGTTTCAGTTTTCCCTTTTATTAATGTGTCTTTTATTTTATAGGATCCCCTGCTGCTGTTCTGTTTTGTTTGTTTTGGTTAGGTTTGCTTTTGGTTTATTTCCCTTTTCTTTTTGGACCAGTGGTTTCTTTCGGCCTTAACTCTTTTGTTTATTTGGCCATTTGTGATTTATTGTAGTTTTGATTTGCTTTCATGGTCCTTTTCTGTTATATTCTTCAGTTAAATACATTGTTTGTCAATTGGGTTGTTGGTTTGTTTAACCTTGCTTTTTGTTCCAGGGAGATTCTTTTTGTTTTGTTCTTTGATTTTCAGTGCGGCCTGGGTGTCATCAGCTGGGAGGCTAGGCACAGTGGTGAAGACCTCACTCCCGCTGCATGCAAGTAGGCACTGGGGTAGAGCCCTGCGTGGGACTGTTTTCTTCATCCTGCTCCCGCCCGCTCCCGCTGAATTTCTGACCATTACCGCCCGCACCTGCAACGTGTGTGTTACACTCCCGCCCGCTCCCGCAATGTGTATGTCCACTCCCGCCCGCACCCGCAAAACTTTGAGAATTTATGCCCGCACAGTAATAGAAATGCATTGATTTTGTGTCTTCTCCCGTCCCGCAGGAGAAAACACGTCATTTTATAGGCTATTAATAGGCCTGACTAGTGCGTCAAAAGACATGCATGTCTTTTGACGCACTGGTCAGGAATAGCACTCCTATTTCATTGTTTTCATTTAGTTTTTACTTAAATAAAGGCTGTTTCATTTATCGACATCGTGTCGCTACGCTAGGTCCCGATCCCGCAGTGTTTTTTTTTCACCACCCGCTCCCGCCCGCAGCAAAGTTCACACCGCCCGCTCCCGCGAGATTTGAGTTGGGTCCCGCGGGACCCAGCGGGACCCAATCCCAATGCAGCCCTCTACACTGGGGCACCTTTAGTGCATGTTTTTGTAGTGTTGTTTTGTGTTAACACCCCCGGCTAGTGGGAATCGTCTCACATATCCAGTAGTCTGCCTCCCACTGAGGTCCCAGCCCACTGATTTTAGTTTTCTGTTATAGTTATTAGTATTTAGAATATTTGTCTGGCCGGCCTTTTAAACTCATATTAATAAAATTACATTTAGATCCTTTCTGTTAATAAAATTATCCTTGTCACTCATCTTGTGTTTCTCCTTTTTCCCCTGAACAGCTCCAGTTTTCTTAGGTTTATTCTTGATTTATTATTATTGCAATAAAAGAAACATTTAATGTACTTATTGTCTCTGCCTCCTTAGTCTTTCGAACCTGTGTCCTTATAATTTGTGCAATACACTAGTTTAATTTCTTTGTTCTTTATTTCCTGGGGTGCAATTCCCCAGGTGGCATTGTTGGCCCCTCTTTAGTTATCCCCCCCCCACCCGCCTTTAATATTGAGTTTTACACTAAGCCCCCGCCACATTGGTAACAGCCCATGTTTAATAAATTAACATAGTACTTTCCAATAAATTACTTTTTCTTCATGTTATTGTTCATGGCTACACCCATTTATAAAGGGTTTATTAGATTTACTTTAGAAACTATGGAATTGTTTTTATTTAAGTTGAAAAATTACAAAAGTTACCTGTTACCTGGTAACAACCTCTGCAGGAACAGTTCATGAAGCCTTGTTTGTTTCCGTGGTATTACCATGTTCTTACCATATCCTTTGTAATAGATTATTCAATTGTCCATACAGTTAACTGGAACTTGTACCATATATGTTCCACAACATTACTAAGTAAAACATGACAATACGTAAACTGAAACTACTGTAAAAGGAAGCCTTGTTTGTTTCCATGGCATTACCAGGCTGTTACCATTTCCTTTGTAACTGGTTATTCCCTTTTCCATGCAATCAACACAAGCTTTTACCATGTATGTGCTGCAAAATTACTAAGTATGACATTACAATTTACAGAGTAAGTAAACTGAAACTGTACTGTAAAAGGAAGCCTTGTTTGTTTCCATGGCATTACCAGACCCTTACCATTTCCTTTGTAACTGGTTATTCCCTTTTCCATGCAATCAACACATATAAAGACGTATAAAGAGCAGACCCATAATTAGTCTTATGAGGGACACGTGTTTATCCTCTGTGAA
Organism: Merluccius polli; assembly: GCA_030340625.1. Taxonomy (NCBI): domain Eukaryota; kingdom Metazoa; phylum Chordata; class Actinopteri; order Gadiformes; family Merlucciidae; genus Merluccius; species Merluccius polli. The sequence goes on from JAOPHQ010005433.1 coordinate 112,433, forward strand.
AAGGGTCTATTGCTTATAAAGTTTATTAATACACTGTTTATTATTGTGGCAAGCCACATTGCATGATACATTTCTAGCACTGCCATATTGTATGAACATAGTATAATTATCATGATCTCAACACAATAATTAGATAATTTATTATAATGAAATATAATTTTATTTGTATTTATTTAACCTTTATTTAACCAGGAAAGTCCCATTGAGATTACAAATCTCTTTTTCGAGGGAGACCTGGCCAAGACAGGTGTAATATATTACTTTGAAATGCACACTCTTTATTACAGGTGTGGGCATTGACCATAGGGTTTCTGTTTTGTATTTTCTGAACTTCTAAAAATACCTTTTCCTGTTTCAGTCTGTGCTGTGAGCAGCACTAGATTTAGCCCAACCGGAAGCGATGGAAATGGGTTGGGAGGTCATCAGAAGAACACCATTAGTCAGAGGTCAAGTACACTTGGGAGTGACCTAGAAACCTGGGGTCTCTTTTAGATGAACGTGGGCCTCACAGACATAAGATTATCAATTTGGTGGCTGTAGCCCAACCAGAAGTGACTCACAAAGCACCATCAAATACTCAATTGAAACGCATTGGAGATAAATTCGTAGGATAGAGATAGGAACTTGGCCTCTGAACCAGTCAATCGGGGTGCCTTGGGATCGCTTGGTGAAAATCTCAAGTCTCTCAGCCAAAAGGGGGCCATGCGGGGGGCCATCCTAACGCCTCCCATTGCCGTTAGATCAAAAGTATGACACGTAATAACGGAGTGCGGATTGCGCGACCCTCCTGGGGTCACAGAGGGCCAATATTCGGTGTGGGGGTCCCAGTCGGGCCCTGTAATAAGGGTGTCTTGGGGCAGTGAGACCTTCCTATCTCTAAATCAGCCTTTTGCAACCACATTCTGAGTGAATAGGATTCGCAGGCAACACTTCTGAGAAGCGATGACAACAAACTGGCCCATAAGGGGCTAACTTTTTAAAAGTCCGACTCTCAGATATATCGTTCCTGGGACCAAGGGGGACGTGTGTATACATTTTGGCATCTCTCACCATCTCGAAAGGTCACGAAAAGGCCTGCAACATGAGAGTCAATGGGAGTAAAATGGCAGGAGGTTTCAAGTTCCCCATTTCCGGTGGGATGGAGATAGAAAGTTGTGCTTTTTAGGTGTGTAAACACATGTGGGGTGGGGACCAGGTTTTCAAGTTTGTGGTCCAAAAGTCAAAAGGGGCCCTAGCCATGCCCCTTACAAGAATAAACCATGAATAGGGGCCTAAATTACTTGGGAATAAGATAGAGACCTAGGGTGTCTTTTATATGAAAGATGGCCTAAAAAACACATACAATTATCAATCTGGTGGCTCTAGTGTAGTATATTCTTCTCGGCTGCCAGACTACTGGTTTGTGGATGATGAAATGATGGAGGTCCGCTCCCAAAAGTGTCTGAGTAAATAACTTTTTATTTAACAGAGAACACAAGTGGGATGACATTCTATGCATCTGAATGGTGGCCGAATCTTCTCCGAATCTGAGTCCAAATCCCCCAATGGGGTCCGAAACTCTGCATCCTCTCTAATGCACACACTTCTTATAGGCCTGTCTAAGCCATACCATGCGTGACAGTCCAGCAAGCTTAACCAGAACACCTAGACTGTTTAACTTTACAACACAACAACTTCCTATCGTAAACCACATACGGAAACACTTTCTGAGGTCTTCAGGGCATCTTGTTGTTTCAGCAGCCTGGGGTCATCAGGCCCTAATAGCTTACTAGGAGACACAGGAATATTCTCCCATGACACATCAGTATTCTACATATAAAGAATGAGTGTAATACAATGAATAAAAGAAAGAAGTAGAATAACCTGTAAATGTATATCAGAAAATACACTACATATTCCCCCCTCGTGACTTTGAAGAAATCACGTGAAACTAACACAAAGTTAAGCATATAGCATCTGTTCTTCTTGCTTGCATTCTCTCAAAAAGCTTTCCCTCATATTTTGATGATAATATAATATATAGTATTGATTCTAGATCCTAATTTATCAAGCTCTTTGGAACAACTAATTTAGTCTTTTTAGCATTACCTTCGAATCGTATGCACACATTATTTGTATTTACTTTTAGACTAGGTAAACTTATTCAATTGTTTTAATAAGGCCAAATTCATGAGCTAGTCTAGCCCAACTGGAAGAGATGTAACTCTAGAGAAGATCTCACCCACAAGCCAATCAGGATGAGGCACTTCTCTTCAATCCAGTCATTGTCAAATGCACAACAAATCATCATTACACAGTGTTAACATCTTTCAACACCAATCACTTGTAAATAATCAATCATTAAAGGAATCAAAAGAAAACATAAAATATAGAACATAAAAACACATCACATTCAGATAAAGCTATCAGTCATGTTGTCTCCTAGTATAGAAATTATGATCAACAGCTGGTAACAGGAAGCAATATTCCTGTTGTTCATCCCGTGTTTGCAGTTTATTCCAATGTCCAGTTATGAGTCTCTGAGTCCATTTAGTACAGGAGCTTCAGATCAACTGTCCTCTCTCTGATGGATGTCCCTCTATTGTCCTGAGAGGAAGAAATTCCAGAACCAAACAGTATCTTTGCAGAAAAATATCTGGCACAACATAACATAATCAGTATGTGAACAATTGTTATTACAGTGTAATTATAGATCAGCTGTGTCCAAAATCCTGAATGAACCAAATGATCTTCTATCATTATTAATTAATATTCCCATCATTTGTTATTATTGCTTCCAGTATTCAAATGATCCCCCCTTGTACCTTATCATCTACTTTGTTCCCCTTAGGTGATCATTAGTACTGGTTCCCTGTTAAAGTTTGAAGGCAGATTCCCATTTATATAGACAATAGTAAATAATTGTTAATAAGTGAATTTCTGTGCACACTTAATATATCAATCAAATGTGTATACTTCAAATAATAGGTGAATATTTGTGAATAAATTAATATTTATGGTAACACTGGTCCAACATAGTCATTGAACAGCCATTAGTAAGCTTGAGTATTCAAAATGGATACACTTCAAATAAACTACCCTCGATTTCCATTTCCTCATTGTCATTGTCCTAATTTTGATATAAACAATTATGCCACTGGAATGTCATATATGACATAAGATGTTCACTGGCTCTATCCCCTTTTATAATAGGCGCTAGTCTTCTTGTTTGGTATCGATCAATACAGTTTTTGGTGACATTCCAAATGGTCACATAGATCCTCTTCTATCATGCCTACATCATTATCTTCTACATTTCCTTCATAATTTTGGAAGCATTCTAATCCCTGCTCTACATAAAGCTCAACCCCTTTGGGTACAGATAATTATCCTATTCTATTGGACAATTCTATGTCCTTCTTTAGATTTACTGTATTTACTTGATCCCATATACATCAAACATTGACCTCAACATAAGGGTATTGACCATGTATCGTCATTGGGGCTCACTGTTGTAGTTTGCATTTGATTTCTTTCAAGTTGTTGTCTTGCCTGTTCTTGTTTTTGGTGTAACTCCTCAATCTCTTGTTCACAGATTCCCCAATTATATTCAATATTTATTATATACAATGTATCTTGATGACTTTTAGCACACATATAACATTTTGTTTGTATCAGACTTCCAGTAAATACCACCCATGTATACCTATTGTTTGCTTATACAACCACTCTTTTGATTTTACCACAATTTGTTTTTCAATGCGTTCAAATCCATACAGTTTAAGTTTTCTTGTTATTGAGAAGTTATTATTATTTTCAATGTTGTCATTATTTTGAGTCGAATCTATTTCCTCAGTAACCGGATTTGGATTTATTTTGTCATATTGAAGGACTATACCACGTTGGTCCTTGGTCACACAAGAGCCTTCTACATTTGGTTTTAAGTCTAGTATTATTTCTGACTCTACATGCGGAAACCTCTTTTTATTTCTAATTTTTTACGTACTACTACCCTGATCCTATTGATCTCTTGATTCTACTGTTATACACCAGTACATTGGTTCTTGCCGAATGTCAATTGTACATTGAACTTGTCCCCAGGTTACTAAGTTATACTTTGGGTGTATAGCTACCTAGCATCTCGCTACCTATCATGACAGTAAGAGTAACTTGTTGTTCGTCTGCATAGTTAACACTTTGAATATATAATTGAATATATATTTGAACATATAAGACAACTTGATTTTCTGACCTTTTTCCCTTGCATGTTTAACTATTCCCGAATATCTCGGGGCTGGCCTTTCCTGCAACACGTTCATGCTTTCTCTAGTGTTACCACCTAATTCCTGGCTGGTCCAGGTCTGCTCTGTTGTTGTGGTTTCACTCTTCCTCGGGATCCGTCCCTGGGTCTGTGGAATTTGCCAAAACCCGCAGAGGATCAGTAGCAGCATCATCATATGTCTGTTGTTCCTGGCCGGGCTGGTTCTGGTCCTGGGGTGGTCGGTCAGTGCCGGGTACACATGCTCCCAGCTCCTCCTTGTGGTCCTCCCTCGTCTTTGGTTGAGCGGCTTTTGTGCAGTGGTTGAGGTGGTACTGTGACGAATGTATAATCGCATATATGTATCAACAGGCTGTAATATCCACACATAGCCACTAGGGAATAGAAATAAATATATAAATTGTATTAACCGCACCTGGCCACCAGATGGCAGCACACATAATACACTGGGGGCGGGCGCCAAACACTAGCCAATCAGAGCATATTATGCGTCATAGAGGCCACGCCTGCCCAGGTACTACCAAACCACACATCCGGGGGAAGAGGAGAGACCCCCAAGCAGCGTATCTGTACAGATATACAGCTAAGGGCCGCTCCACGCGCGTGAATTTTACAATTCCTCTCCATTTGCTTCATAGATAATATACCTAAAGTTAAACAAATAAAGTGAGTTAAAAGCGATCCTGTGTCGGCGGCCTTCTTCCTCAAAGAACACACTACAGTACCAGGTGGAATTCCCTTCCACCTCGATGACGGTTGGTGTCGCATTGGTGCCTTTGTATGGTCCTTCTCTCCTGGGCTCGTGTTCTTCTCCTGTACACCCTTAGATACAACTGGTCACCTGGCTCCACCCCCTTTGGTGGTTCTTCCTCCGGCTCTGGGCCTTGGTCTCTCCTGTTAGAATATGAGCTTGTGTATGGAAGTTAGTTGTGTGATATACTTTTTCAATTCTATTTCTAATTGTTCTAATGGGGGCCCCTTGTGGGTCCCTCGAAGTGTTGGTGAAAGCATAGGTCAACCCTCAAGCATTTCATGCAGGATTAGATGCTTCATTCTGTTAGCTTGCATGCGATAACTCATTAGTGTTAGTGGTATTACATTTACCCAATTGAATGTATACTTTCAGAAATGTTGTTCATTTTTGTCTTGAATGTCCCATTCACTCTTTCCACCGTTCCTTGTAACTGGGAATGGTAAACACCTAAATGCTGTTTGATGCGTAACTGCTGCACCACACTTTTCACAGTTTTCTGAATGAAAGCTGATCCATTGTCTGAGCTAATTTCTAAATGAATTTCAAACCTTTTCATGATTTTTCTAGTCAAAAAAACTTGATTACAGTAGTCACACTTTGATCTTTTGATGGGACTGTTTCTACCCATCTGCTGAATCTGTCAATGACTACTAGCATGTACCTTTTACCTTATACACTTTTGATCATATCAACATAGTCTAGGATCTGATGTCTAAATGGTCCCTCGGGTGTGGGAATGTGTCCCACTAGAGTAGTGATTGTTTTTCTTACGTTGTTTCTGCATCGTTACTTCACAATCATTGAGCTGATTATCAATCATTGTTTGCAAGTATGGTGACCAAAAATCTTGTTTTCTGATAAAAACCTTGTTTCCTGATTTTAAAACCTTCATTACCTCCCCCCTTGCGCCATGGTCAAAACCATGCGCATCTTTAATGAGCGAATAAACAGCCAGGTAGGTGCAACAAAATGTCCATGAGCACCACATCATGCACCTCTATCAATGTCTGATTATGATTGTCCAACTCCTTGTTCAAGTCTAAGTTAGCTAAATAGTTGCCTTCTGCCTGTATCCCTCCTAAGGTGCTATGCCCTTTAACCTCAACTACAGCCAATCTAGTAGAAAGGGAAATTGCAGCCAGAAAATCCTAAACCAAATTTTGATATGATATGGGTTTACTAGGGATGCAACGGTTTTCGATATGTTATTGAACCGTTCGGTTTGGCCTGTTCGGTTCGATAGACTCACCTAAACCGCAATATTTCGGTAATACGCGACATTAAACTTTTTATTTAATACAAGGTTATTGCGCGCGCGTAGCCTGGGAGCGATAGCAAGGAGTGCTTAGGACCCAGGGGATGCGTTTTCTCTGACTGTTCAGCTTGCCTCTCCTCAACCTTGCAACAACCAATCAGAATTTTACTGAATTTCCCAAGACCCAATAAGCGCGTTGAAATGCAAATGAAGGGGAGCCATGTGAGAAGAAACAAACTTTACCGGCGGGCGGCTGCATGCATGATCATGGCGAGTGGACGCGAAACAGAGAAAAGGAAATTTGAAGAGGCACCGTCATCTTATAAATCCGCTGTATGGGAACATTTTGGCTTCAGCGTGGAGTATGACGAACAAGGCAAAAAGACCGTCAGCAAACAAAGCACAGTGTGCAAGCACTGGATTCCGCTACATGATAAATGTTCTCGATCATCGCTTCAATATCCCCTCCCGCACGCATTTCAGCAGTAAGATTGTTCCTGAACTGTACGAAGTGTGTGTCAGAATTGTTCACTACTTTTTTGAGGGTGTATAACATAGGGTGACCAGACGTCCCGGTTTTACCGGGACAGTCCTGATTTTGAGTTGCGTGTCCCGAGTCCCGACAAAAGCCTGTCGGGACGCTAAAGTGTCCCGGTTTCCACCAACCACTATGAAATGTCCCCTGTTGTCAATCGCTCAACCGAAATGTTCCGCCAGCACCCCCCCGCCCCCCGCAAAGTGTCCCGGTTTTAGGTTCAGGAAATATGGTCACCCTAGTATAACAGTTAAGTATTTTCTTTAAATGTGTGAAGAAGAGTGAGTTTATTGAATAATGTAAATAATTACACATTACTTTATGCTGCACTTCACTATGGATAATATTGCCTGTTTATGACAGAAGGCAATGATGGTGTTCTTTTCTTATAATACATTTTTGTGATTCTGCTTCATCTGTGTCTGGCTATGCATTTAATATTTTCTCTGTAAGTAGAAGCACATTGTTGATTTGAAATCGAAAAGGCAAATATAACCTCCTGTATGCTAGAGCCAAGATAATATTGATATATTGAAACCGAACCGTTACCGTGGCCCAAAAACCGTGATACAAACCGAACCATGGCAAAACTGTACCGTTGCATCCCTAGGGTTTACCATCAACCGCTTTTAAACCACGCTGTTACCAAATTTACCAAATCATGCACTATACCGAAAACATAACGCGAATCCTTATACACCTTAAGGGTTTAAAAAAATGACGTCCTAGTTATTGCCACCATTTCCACTGCTTAAGCCGACATGTCTGAGATCTATCCTATCCTCCACCTTTCAACCCAAATGGTTTCTCCTTTGATGGTTTCATCTTCTCGTCACTCTATGATCAAGTGAGTCAACGCTCAGTGACTTGGCCAAGTAATCGTGACTGTGCCTGCCTTAGGTTGTCCCGGGGTTTCAAGGTGGGATCTTGAGGGGGAGCTGTTGTCTCCACCTGCTTTAACTTCATTCACATCACAGACACTTTTGTTGGCATGTTCAGACAACATTTGTCTGACCAAAGCAATTTGACAATTTAACAAATAAAACACAAAAAACAAAAACAAAAACAAAATGAAATCTATTTCAACAAAACACATGGAAAGCAAGATATGGCTGGCCATGACAACAGTGCGGGACTTATACCACACAGTCCACTCTCCCCCTTTGGGGACATACCTACCGGTAGACCCTGGCAACCCAGAACAAACTTTCTTTCAACTGTTTCAACACCACACTATGGAGGTAAACTAAGCAACCCACAGATGGACTTGTTTTATTGTTACACACGCAACACTGCGTATCAGGTTTTTATATTGTAATAACTACCGAGCTCCCGCAGGGTCCTTTTAGGGCGGGTCCCACTATCTCAGTTTGGTGAGGGGGAATTTCCCTGAACTCTTAAAAGAGTCCCCAGCGCTGGTTGACCCCTGGACTTCTGTGGACGAGCGGTAGAGGAGATAACTTCTGATTTAAATGAATAGTACCCAACTTAACTGAGCTGTTGGTCTGGTAATTGTCCCACAAAACACAAAAACACTTTTACACACACAGTTATAAAACAAATTCACAGAGAAAACAAATCAACAGAAAACACAAAAACAAATAACAGACACTAATACATAGTTGATCTCTACATGTGTACTTTCTATGTCCCAACAGATCCTTAAACGTTCTAATGATCACAGCGCTTTCTTCATTATGTTTTATTCTAACCCCTCTAAGTCCTGCGATCCCCATGGGACATACTGAGCTGGTTGTCCCTTTACCACTTTGCACTGTAAGGCGACCTTGTGCGTCTTAAAAGGCACCTTCAAATAAAATGTATTATTATTATTATTAATAATAATAATATTATTATTATCATTATCATCATCACCACTACTATTATAGGGTAAACTCCTGCATCTCTTTATTGCCCCTCTCTCTCTTAGATCTCCTTATCTAAAGTACTTCTTGCAGCTCTAGTGCTGCCCTGCTTTATTGTCCTCTTCTCTCTCTTAGATCTCCTGAGTTCTAATACTAGGGGGCTCTGTCCTGATTTACTGTCTCTAAAATTGATGGCCATGTGCTGGGTGATGGAACCCTAACCACACATGGACACTTCTCATAGGTTGTTGTTTTTACAGAATGAGTTACCTGTTGGAACCACAGGTCTCTGCTTGCCCATGGGTCGGAGACCTGTAATACTGAAGAGTCAAACCCATATGCCTTCCATCTAGCATCTCGTTTTTGTATTGCATGCAAGTTTTCAACCTTCTCAGTCTGTGTCCAGCTGTTATCCAGCAGATTATAGTCAGTCATCGTGCTCTCAGTCTGAGTCATATTAAGTTGGTTCTGAGTAGTCTTAGGTCTTAGTGGATCTTGTGTGTTGGACATAATAATGTTTTCACATTTCTCATTACTATTGTTCTTTATTTCAGTAGTGAGTTTCAGTGCTACACTTGGAGACTCTGTGGATGTCTCTGTGGATGTCATAGATGTAGTAGCTAATTTCTGAATTGTACCTATAGGTCTCTGTAAATATCACAAATGTCGTCATTGCTCTGTCAATGTCCTCTGTCAATGTCTTCTGTCACATCCTCTCTTTTCTTCTCACTCATAACACAGCTGTAGAGAATCTTATCTCCACAGCTTCGCTTATAAGGGACCTGATAGTTGTAGATTCAGAAACTGTCCTTGTTGTAGTTATTGGTCTCACATCCCCTGCAGAAGTTGATGTGCTAATACTATCTGTAAGTAGTACTTACTTTCCACTAAAAGTGTTGTTGCTATGGCGATCGGCTGCCTAATAACTGCCTGTGTTGTAGCATCACCTAAATCTGTTACAAGCATTATTTTACGAATCGATGATGAAATGCACACAAGACGTTTGAGATGTTTCTTTGGAAAGGAGCCCCCCGACCGTGTAGGTCCCCTCCTTCGCTTAAGGTTCTCGTGTAAATGTAGATAAATGAAAAGAATAAAAAAGATATTTAATGTCTATTTGAACAACTTGCTTCATATTACTGACAAGTTTACGCGTAAGAATAATCAATCAGCTTTTACGCAAAAACACTTTTTTATCGCAGTAATGACATCTATTAACATAGAGTTATTTATGAATTTAAAAGTCTCAATAATAAAATTCAGGATCAAGTAATGTTTCTTATCAAGTAATGTTTTTTATCCCTACTAGCCATTTCTAATACTCATTTTTCTCTCTCCCTTTTTTTAATTTATTTATTTTCTTTCCTTTTTTGTTAACCTTGTAATTTCTTATAATTTTAAAAGTCTCAATAATATGATTCATGATCAAGTAATGACCATCAATAAACAGAATTATTGTACTGGGCTTCTTTTTTTCTGCCTTCTCCCCCCTTTGTAACGCTTCTGAACCAGAGACTGAGACTCAAATGCAGAAAAAGGACACTCGGAATCACAAAGGCAGGTAAACAATAAAGACTTTACTTCAATCCAGGGTCATACACAGGTAGGCAGTCAGCGGAGGCAACAAGTCCATTCAGGGGGAAATCCAATATCCAATATCCAAAATCCAAAAAGAGTTGGTAACCAGGTAAGCAAACACGGAGACAAAACCAATCGCTGGAAAGCATGAACACACTAGGGTGACAAGGACAATCTGGCAGAGGGTGAGTGGGAACACAGGGTATATATCAGGAGAGGGAACACAGGTGAATGTGGTTGCACTGATGAGGTGGGAGCGGTCGGCAGGTGAGTGGAAAAAAACAACCCGGAAGTAAAGCTAGACAAAAATGCATGAGACCAATGACTACCAAACTAAAACAGGAAGTGGGTGCAGACAATACAAATGGAATATTACAGTACCCCCCCCTCAAGGGACGGCTCCAGAAGTCCCCGGTAGGTCCGAGTGACGCTGACGAAAGTCAGTGATCAAAGTCTTGTCTATAATGTCTCTAGACGGGACCCAGGACCTTTCCTCAGGTCCATAACCCTCCCAATCCACGAGGTACTGAAGGCCACGGCCCCTGCGGCGGACTGCCAACAGGCGTCTAACAGTGAATGTCAGTCCCCCATCAATGACCCGGGGGGGTGGAGGGGGCCTGGAGGCGGGGACCAGTGGGCTGGTCTTGAAGGGCTTGACCTTGGAAACATGGAAGGTCGGATGGACCTTCATAGTCCTAGGGAGCTTGAGCTGGACTGCCACAGGATTGACTACCTTGGAGATGGGGAAAGGGCCAATAAATCTGGGAGCCAGCTTGCGCGACTCCAGACGGAGAGGAAGGTCTTGGGTGGAAAGCCAGACCTTCTGGCCCACCCTGTAGTGAGGAGCTACAGATCGGTGTCTGTCAGCAATTCGCTTGTAGCGACTGGAGGTGCGGAGGAGAGCTGCTCGGGCCCTTCTCCAGGTGATGTGACAGCGGCGCACCAAGGCATGAGCAGAGGGCACCACAACCTCCTCTTCTTGGTCAGGAAACAGGGGTGGCTGATACCCAAACACACACTGGAATGGAGAAAATCCTGTGGCTGAGACAGGGAGAGAATTGTGAGCATACTCAATCCATAACAATTCTTTGCTCCAAAGGGAAGGGCTTTGAGATACCAAACAGCGAAGCCCAGTCTCTAGCTCCTGGTTATAACGCTCTGTCTGGCCATTTGACTGGGGGTGGAAACCAGAGGAGAGGCTGACTGTGGCTCCAATGAGTCGGCAGAACTCCCTCCAGAAACGAGAGACAAACTGGGGTCCCCGGTCCGACACCACATCCTGAGGGAGACCATGCAACCTAAACACATGTGACAACATAACCTCTGCCGTTTCCTTAGCTGAGGGAAGCTTGGGCAGCGGGACAAAGTGAACCATCTTAGAAAACCTGTCCACAATGGTGAGTATGACCTTGTTACCTTCTGACGGGGGTAGTCCAGTAACAAAGTCTATGGAGATGTGTGACCAGGGTCGCCGGGGAATGGGCAGAGGGTGGAGCAAACCGGGAGGCCGTTGGCGGGAGGTCTTATTCTGGGCACAGACAGGACATGCAGCAACAAACTCTTGGACGTCCTCCTTAAGCGTAGGCCACCAGAAACGCTGTCGAAGGAGACTGATGGAACGGCCAACCCCTGGATGACAGCTAAGGTTGGATGAGTGACCCCACTGCAGGACCTGTGAACGGAGTGCAGGTAGGACAAACAGACAATTCTGTGGACAACCTTCAGGGATTTCCACCCCCTCCAGCGCCCGTCTAACCTCCTCAGCAATGCCCCACGTCACAGCTCCAATGACACAGGGAGACGGCAGGATGGTGGCAGGTGTACTGGAATTGTCCTCCCGTTCAAATTGACGGGACAGGGCATCAGGCTTGGTATTTCTGGAGCCAGGACGATAGGACAACGTGAAATTAAAACGAGTGAAAAATAGTGCCCACCTGGCCTGACGAGAGTTCAGCCTCCTAGCAGTCCTTATGTATTCCAAGTTCTTGTGGTCGGTCCACACCAAAAATGGCTGTTCAGCCCCCTCCAGCCAGTGCCTCCATTCCTCTAAGGCCAACTTGACAGCCAGAAGCTCCCGGTTGCCCACATCATAGTTCTGTTCAGCAGGGGATAGTTTTCTGGAAAAGAAAGCACAGGGGTGAACCTTGTTATCCTTGGGGCCGCGTTGGGAGAGGACGGCCCCCACCCCCACACCAGAGGCGTCAACCTCGACAATAAACTGGAGTTTAGGGTCCGGTAAGGCAAGGATGGGTGCAGAAGCGAACCGCTGCTTGAGGGACTGGAAAGCCTCATCAGCTTGGAGATTCCACGAAAACTTCATGCCTGGAGATGTGAGTGCATGGAGAGGGGCTGCAACAGAGCTATAGTTCTTAATGAAGCGTCTGTAAAAGTTCGCAAAGCCCAAAAATCTCTGCAGCTGTTTTCTGTCAGTGGGAACCGGCCAATCCGTCACTGCACTAACCTTCACAGGGTCCATCCGGATGTTACTGGGCGCCACAATGAACCCCAAAAAGGAAACAGACTGCTGGTGAAAATCGCACTTCTCCGCCTTTACGAACAGCTGATTCTCCAGCAGCCGCTGAAGAACCTGTCGGACGTGCTGCTCATGCTCCTTCTCTGACTTAGAAAAAATCTAAATGTCATCTAGGTAAACAAACACAAACTTGTTAAGCATGTCTCTCAGAATGTCATTGACTAGGGCCTGAAAAACTGCTGGGGCGTTAGTGAGCCCAAAAGGCATCACCAGGTACTCATAGTGGCCACTAGGGGTGTTAAAGGCAGTCTTCCATTCATCCCCCTCTTGTATGCGCACTAGATGATAGGCATCTCTCAAATCCAGTTTAGTGAAGATGGACGCTCCCCCTAACAGCTCAAAAGCAGAGAAAGTGAGTGGCAGAGGGTACCTGTTCTTAACCGTGATGTCATTAAGGCCCCTGTAGTCGATACAGGGACGCAGGGACTTGTCTTTCTTCTCCACGAAAAAGAAACCCGCACCAGCGGGAGACGAGGAGGGGCGAATAAGACCAGCAGCCAGGGAGCTCTGAATATATTTGTTCATGGCTTCCCTCTCTGGGGCAGACAGAGAGTAGAGGCGGCCCTTAGGAGGAGAAGACCCCGGGAGAAGATCAATGGTGCAATCGTAGGGACGATGGGGGGGTAAGGAGGTAGCCCGGGACTTGTTGAAGACCTCCTTTAAATCCAGGTAGACAGGAGGAACACTGGAGAGGTTGGGAAAATCTGAAGAAGAGTCAATGCTCTTGGGAGAAACACTAGGAATGGCAGACACAAGACAAGATGAGAGACAAGATTCACACCATCCCAAAATTGACCCCGTAGACCAGTCTATATGTGGATTGTGTCTCTTAAGCCAAGGATAACCCAAAATGAGGGGCACGTCAGGTGAGTCGATGATAAAAAATGACAGTCTTTCAGAGTGGTTACCTGACATGATGAGGCTCAGAGCTGGAGTGCGGTGGGTGACAAGGCAAAGCAACCGACCATCCAGGGCTTTAGCCTCCTTATTGACAGGGAGAAGATCCGGAGTTAGCTGGAGCTGCTTAACTAACCCCCAGTCCATGAAGCTCTCATCAGCTCCAGAATCCACCAATACCCCCAGCTCCAGGGAACGCCCTGGACAGGACAGACGAGCGTGGGTTACAGCTCTAGAGGGATCTGAAGAGGAGAATGTCCGGCTCACCAATAACCCTCTCTTTATTGATGAGCCTGGTCTTTTGCTGGACAAGAGGCAAGGAAGTGACCCAGACGCCCACAGTACATGCACCTCCCCTCTTTAAGGCGGCGCTGTCGTTCCTCTGGAGAGAGGCGAGTGCGCCCCAGCTGCATGGGCTCCTCCTGTCCGCTAGGAGGCACTGCGGTGTTGTTCTCCGGCAGAGCTGGACCAGAAGGCAACGACGATGGCTGCTCCCAGCGGACTGGCAGTCTCCTAGTGGCCCGAGCCTTCTCCATCCTCCTCTCAAAGAGCCGATTATCAATCTTAATGGCTAGGGCGACCAGCGAATCGAAGTCGGAGGGTAGATCGAGCGGCGCTAGGTGGTCTTTAATGTCCTCAGACAAACTGTGCAGGAACGTATCACACAGCGAATTCTCACCCCACTCGCTCTCCGCCGCCAGGGTGCGAAAACGGATTGCATGATCCGCCACTCGGCTGTTTCCCTGCCGCAGGTCCAACAGCCCTCGAGCTGCCTCCCTGCCTGGAGTGCGGTGATCAAAGACCTTGCGGAGGGCCCTAGAAAAACTGTCAGCAGAGTGGCATATTCGAGACTGCTTATCCCACTCGGCCGTAGCCCACTCCCGAGCTCTTCCCGAGAGATGGGTTATCATGAAAGCCACGCGGGAGCTCTCGGAGGGATAAGAGTGGGGTTGCAGATCAAAAGTCATTGAGCATAGAGACAGGAAGGAGCGGCAAGTTGTAGGATCACCATCATACCTCTCAATGCTGGGGAGATGGGGCTCGGGATGGAAAAATGATTGAGAAACACTGGGCGGAGCAGCAGGCTGAGCAGGTGGAGCAGGCACCGAGGGTCTCAGGAGGGTGTGCACCTGCTGCATCTGGGTGAAAAGATCCTGAAACTGGCTTGTGATGGTGGTCTGGAAAGTGGTCTGCCTAGTGTGCAATTCATGCACACCACCCACTAGAGAAGACAGCTGCTGGTCAAGTTCATGAAGCTTCTTTCCCTGAGCACCAAGTGCTAAGCGGGTGGGGTCTTCTTCTGCTGAGTCTGTCATGGCCAGATTGTACTGTAACGCTTCTGAACCAGAGACTGAGACTCAAATGCAGAAAAAGGACACTCGGAATCACAAAGGCAGGTAAACAATAAAGACTTTACTTCAATCCAGGGTCATACACAGGTAGGCAGTCAGCGGAGGCAACAAGTCCATTCAGGGGGAAATCCAATATCCAATATCCAAAATCCAAAAAGAGTTGGTAACCAGGTAAGCAAACACGGAGACAAAACCAATCGCTGGAAAGCATGAACACACTAGGGTGACAAGGACAATCTGGCAGAGGGTGAGTGGGAACACAGGGTATATATCAGGAGAGGGAACACAGGTGAATGTGGTTGCACTGATGAGGTGGGAGCGGTCGGCAGGTGAGTGGAAAAAAACAACCCGGAAGTAAAGCTAGACAAAAATGCATGAGACCAATGACTACCAAACTAAAACAGGAAGTGGATGCAGACAATACAAATGGAATATTACACCCTTGCAGCTCCAAGAGTGCAGTAGGGGCGTGACCATGCGTCTGTGTAACTTGTAGCTCCTCCTAAAATCCACACATGTGCAGTTCACTTGTTAAAGTGACTTCAGAGAGAGAGGAGCCGAGTTTGTCTTCTGAATCAGAGGGGGAAACCAAGTGGCCCCCCGGGTAGAGAATTATTTGCATCGCCCCTGCGAGTCTTTCCCTAGACTTCCGCCAGCAGTTTCTTAATCTAAACAGTTTCACAACTTCAAGAAATAATAAGACTTCTTTCTACAATATTTACATAAGGAGTCGTCACTCCCACAATTAGACCACTTGTCATTAATAATATTTAGAGCTCAATTTACAAATAAGTAACTTCATTCACGCATCTTTAGCACACTCACGCAATGTCAATATCTATAACCGCTGTTTATTCTACTTTTTTCTTTACAGTCCCTCACATATCCGTCGCTAGGCACTTGCAAAGAACAAACAGACTAAAATTAACTTTAGGCCTAATGATCCACATTAATTTTCTTACGCGCCAAATAATAGACTGGCCAACGCCTTTTTTCTTTGTCCCTTTTAACAGGGACTGGTCATCGCCTTTTTTCTTTGTTCTTTCTCCACAGCCGAACCACATTTACTTCACAGTAACACAGAACAGACGCACAAACAGACACAGAACATTGAACATTGAACACAACACTTCTTAATTTTCCCTATCCAACTTTTGGTTTTTTATTCAGTTTTTGTTTTGTCTTTGTTATTTTCAGGCTTCACTTACCCGGCCGGGCTTTTCACTTTATCATCTCTTTATCTCTCATTGACAGTTTACCATTTTGCGTTTCTGCATGAAAGTTCTCCAACGACTTACTTTAATTTAGCGCTGTCACAGTCACCATCACGTTACTTTGGAAGCATGCGTCTTCCATTCATCACAAATGCACCGCAGCGCACACATTCACTGACACTTTCAATACTCTGATAGTGCCGCTTCACTCATTGCATTTTTTCACATTTGCCTTGGGTCAGGCCGTAAACTGCACTCATCGAATGTACCCAAGGCTTTTGTCTCACTCAAAACATGTGCCTCCTTTCACTCTGCATATTCAAATGCAATCCACACACACAAATTTGGTCTGTCATTGGTTTTTGTTCTCGAAACTGGTGCACATGCCATTACGAACCAATGACGTCTTGCTTTCTGGATGAGCGCTATTCTTCATTCATTCTTCCCCGACTCACTCTCTTTTTTGCTGTCAATGGGTTTTTTCTCAAAACTTCTCCACACGCTAAACTGTCTCCCATTGACGTCCTCAATCCCTTAAGCTATTGTTTCTCTCTTTTTATTTGTATTTTGTATTCCAAAACATATTTGTTACTCTAGTTTAATTTGTTACTTCTAGTTTAATTTGTTACTCTAATTTAATTTTGTTTCTCTAAATATATTTTAGTAAATTTATAACGGAACTCTCTCATCCATCATCCACCAGCCTATTCTTCTCCGCAGAGTCTTTTTGGTTGCGGACCCACCGCATGACAGAAAACACCTGAACACAGTATAAAACCAGAAGTTAGGTGAACGTGAACTCACCTATTTTTGTGCGCACTTCTTCTGGGTCTAAACTGCGTCGAGTTGGTCTCTGGTCAACGATTTTGCGCATTCAGCCAATCCTGTTCGTGACGCCAATAATGTAGTATATTCTTCTTGGCTGCCAGACTACTGGTTTGTGGATGATGAAATGATGGAGGTCCGCTCCCAAAAGTGTCTGAGTAAATAACTTTTTATTTAACAGAGAACACAAGCGGGATGACATTCTATGCATCTGAATGGTGGCCGAATCTTCTCCGAATCTGAGTCCGAATCCCCCAATGGGGTCCGAAACTCTGCATCCTCTCTAATGCACACACTTCTTATAGGCCTCTCTAAGCCATACCATGCGTGACAGTCCAGCAAGCTTAACCAGAACACCTAGACTGTTTAACTTTACAACACAACAACTTCCTATCGTAAACCACATACGGAAACACTTTCTGAGATCTTCAGGTCATCTTGTTGTTTCAGCAGCCTGGGGTCATCAGGATTACCCCTAATAGCTTACTAGGAGAGACAGGAATGTTCTCCCATGACACATCAGTATTCTACATATAAAGAATGAGTGTAATACAATGAATAAAAGAAAGAAGTAGAATAACCTGTAAATGTATATCAGAAAATACACTACACTAGCCCAACTGGAAGTGATTCAAATGGGTAGTTCAGAGGTCATCAGGGCCCAGTATTTCAAAACTTGTAATCCGGATCAGGATAATCCGGATAATGAAATCCTCCTTTTCTCAGACCTGGATCAAGGTGATCCTGCTGACTTTATCCGAGTATTTCAAAACACCGGCAGGGTGGATCACCGTGATCCCGATCTGGGCGGAGACGGATTTCCAAATCTCGTGACGTCGCCTCCGGATCGAAACATGGCGGACTACCTCACGAAAGGAGCAGCTGGAAACGCGACATCCACGTCAAAAATGTAAGTTTACCGTCGTCTAATGTGTAGCGGTTTGAAGACCATACGAATTCCAACCAACATATCATGCAAGCCAACTTCTTCAATCGTCCCCTAATTAAAACCAGGCCGCAGTGATCCCTAATTGAGCCGCGGCCGCGCTAACGGGAGCTAACTTGGCTCCATTGACTTGTGTGTTAAGCAGCCAGCGGGATAGCGAGGAAGCTGCTTTGTTGATGAATTTTCGGTCTATGGTTTAACTTAAAAGGGAATTAATTGGACGTACATCATACCGTAATTTTTAAACTAACGCCAACCTGTTCAGAGTTTATTAGCGTTACGTCATTGGCAACACAGCAGACTTAGGAAAATAGGCGACATGTGTAGACTGCTGCAGGACTTTGGAAACGTTACACGGTACGAGTATTAACTATACGGTTCATTCAGAAGTGTCAGGATGCTATAGTAATGCTGGGGATGATATCATGCGTTTGTGTACATAAACAAAGATATACTCATACACCTTCTCTTTCTTCTACTTTCAGAGTCCACTCAGCCATGGACCACTCGGCTGGAAATCCTTGGAAACGCTTTAATTGTATTGATAGGTTCAAGGTTTTCAAGTTATTGGATTCTGAATAAAGTGCTTGAAACTGTAATTGCATTACTTTCATGGTATATAGCTTGGTCAGTGACACAACTAAACAGTTTTTCATCCTAATTTGTCTCCCTTATATAGAAGGCTCTCACTAAACATAATTATGGTCATTTATAGCAAAATAGCGTCTGTTTTGATTAAGTAAAATAATCAGTTTGTACACAAACACTGAATTACATTGCTGCAGGTTTTAAAATCACATTCTAGCCATTTCCAAACATTTTAAAAGTGCATTTTTAAGCTTCTGACTGAAGTCAAATGTGTCTTCATTTAATCAGAAGCATGAAAATATACCTTGAAAATGCTTGGAAAGTGCTTCAATGTGCAGCATGATATAAACTGTGACACTGAAAAAATGCAAGTGCATACATGTCATAGTTTATCCAGTGTTGGGGAGCCAGCTGACGAGCCACTCAACCTCTCGTCTTAATGTGTGTTCCTCACACCTGTGGAGGCTCAGAGGGTGAACCTTCAACCAGCACCAGCATTGCTCCACCCGATCCACCACAAGAGGTTCGTGGGCCAGAGTGTCGGAGACGGAGGAGGCATGCCGGTGATGAGGACGCTTATCAAAAGCTCCTCAAAATGGAGACCCGAGAGGGCAGTCAAACAAATTGAACAGGCCAATGAACTAATAAAGCTGACGCAAAGAAACAAAACTGAAAATAAAGCTGTTAGAAAAGCAGCTCACTTCTGACCTCTGAGTGGGTTAGGTCCTGTTTTAGTTAGTGGACACATTATTTGAAATGTCGGTTTTGTTGGAATTAAAGTTTGTTTGGACCCCGCATTCCTGTTGTCTTTCTCTGATGTTTTGGTACATGCAAGTTACAATGTTTGAAACTAGAATTTGAGAAATAGGTCTGTAATTAATTGTTACTCTTATTTACAGCAGTTTCAGAAAGTGAGGTAAAATATTTTACTATACTTTACATTTCTTACAATTAGGCTGCTTTATTTTTAAATATACATTTTTTGAATATTTATTTGTTAAAAGTAAAACACTAACACTTTAGATTAAGTGTAATGAACATCTTGAGTAACAATATCTATAAGAAGTGGAGCTGAGACTTAATCTAAATGATTTAATCCAAGTGAAATCCACCTCTGAGGTGGGATCCAAATGATCCTGACATTTTGGTATCAAGTTGATCCAGAGATCTGCCTTAACTTTTGAAATACCCAAATCCAGCCTTTAATCTGGATTCAGGGGAGGATTGGATTACCAAAGCAGAATCCTGATCTTCAGGATCAGGATTATCTGGATCTGTGTTGAAATACCCAGTTTTCAGATCAGATCTAGATTTAATCCAATCCGACCAGGATAATCCTGTCAATCCCTTTTGAAATACTGGGCCCAGAAGACGAATGACTTGGGAATAAGATGGAGACATGGGGTCTCCTTTATATGAATCAGGGCATTAAACTCTACTAATATAAACATTTCGAGGATCTAGCCCAACAGGAACTGACCGAATAATCTGCCTACACTGCCAAGTGCACAAAAAAATGAAGCACACACAATGGACAACCCACGAAAATTAATCTATTGAATCGTGCTCCGGGACACGATTCAATTTTTGTGACAATGTATGTCTCACTATAAATGTTATCAAAACACATTTTAATGCTGAAACTACCTTAAAATATTGCATTTTCCACTGAGAATAAAAGGTATATCAGCCATTTTGTTTTGCTTTGTCAGACCGAAGCTTGACGGTCACATGACGTGGATGCAGGCCAATAGAAATTAATCAACGTAGCTATTGACAGGTTTTGACGTGAGACTGGGTTGTTTAGACACATTTAAGCAATCTATGAAATGGTAATATTTTTGTTCTTAACAACTCAACCAGGTAAAATTAAAATAATGTTACCTGGATACAGTCATTATTTAAAAAATAGTACTTGATGAAATTCAGTGAACACAAATCTCAGAGCCCAATGTACAATTCACAAATGACCCGTATCTACTGTACATTTTTTCATGTGTTTTCTAGAATACGTTAGTCTAATATTATCTCAAGAAGGTAAAATATCTAAATCTACCCCAGAAACATACGTATTTACTCATACAGAACACTTTGTAACAGTGATGAACTCCATGAATTTACTGCTGGTTTGTGAAATGAAAGAGAAACTACTTTGTGCACCATGTCCCAGGCAAATATTTATGAATGGCTAGAGACAGGGAAGTCATTGTTGATCCCTCCACCAATACGGAACCCCCTCCTCTTCCTGATGTTTGGAAGGACCCTAACAAAATTTGAGCCAATAGAAATTGAACACCCAAAGACGCACAGAGGGTCTGTATATAAGATATCTTCCACAGTATAACTGGTTCCCGTTTACAGTATTGCGTGTTGTGCAGTTCTGCAATAGTGCAATCCACTGGCCTTAGACATGGTGCGCCTGGTCCTCCTTATCTTTCTGGTACTTTGTATTTCCTTGCTCCAACAAACATCTTGCCGCCCATCTCATACCAGAAAGGCTGTGCCAGGTCGACAGACAGGTAACTCATCAATCATTTGTTTATAATCAGCTGGCATTGAATGCAATGCGTAAAGGCATGTGTTTTGTACTTCTCAGTTTGTCTGCAAGGGATCAAAGCCCACAGAAAGTGTTATCTCATGATCGAGGAACCCAGGCACTACCACAAAGCAAATGAAGACTGCATCGCACAGGGGGGCACCCTGGCGACGCCTCGAAACGCAAATGAGAACAATGAGCTGACAGACTATGCAAAGAGGAGTGCTGTGGGTTCCAGGGACTTTTGGATTGGAGTAGCTGACATTGTGAAAGAGGGCCAGTATGTTGATGTCAACAGTATGCCCATCAGCTACTGTAACTGGGATCGCTCCAAGAAGCAGCCCACGGGAACCAAGCGTGAGAGCTGTGTTGTACTGTCAGTGGCTGCACACGGAAAGTGGTATGATGAGGTCTGTCGCAGCCAAAAAAAATATATCTGCGAATATCTTATTCCATAAAGGGGTATAGCTCTGAAAGGGTCCATGTGTTGGCCATTATGAAATACACGTGAAAAACCCTTTTGTTTAAATCATCCATTGCAGCTTTTCCCAAATTTTCCAAGTGGAGTACTTTAACATACACTCACCGGCCACTTTATAGGTACACCTGTCCAACTGCTCGTTAACGCAAATTTCTAATCAGCCAATCACATGGCAGCAACTCAATGCATTTAGGCATGTAGACATGGTCAGGACGATCTGCTGCAGTTCAAACCGAGCATCAGGATGGGGAAGAAAGGTGATTTAAGTGACTTTGAACGTGGCATGGTTGTTGGTGCCAGACGGGCTGGTCTGAGTATTTCAGAGACTGCTGATCTACTGGGATTTTCACGCACAACCATCTCTAGGGTTTACAGAGAATGGTCCGAAAAAGAGAAAATATCCAGTGAGCGGCAGTTCTGTGGGCGCAAATGCCTTGTTGATGCTAGAGGTCAGAGGAGAATGGCCAGACTGGTTCGAGCTGATAGAAAGGCAACTGTAACTCAAATAACCACTCGTTACAACAGAGGTATGCAGAAGAGCATCTCTGAACGCACAACACGTTGAACCTTGAGGCGGATGGGCTACAGCAGCAGAAGACCACACCGGGTGCCACTCCTGTCGGCTAAGAACAGGAAACTGAGGCTACAATTCGCACAGGCTCACCAAAATTGGACAATCGAAGATTGGAAAAACGTTGCCTGGTCTGATGAGTCTCGATTTCTGCTGCGACATTCGGATGGTAGGGTCAGAATTTGGCGTCAACAACATGAAAGCATGGATCCATCCTGCCTTGTATCAACGGTTCAGGCTGGTGGTGGTGGTGTAATGGTGTGGGGGATATTTTCCTGGCACACTTTGGGCTTATTAGTACCAATTGAGCATCGTGTCAAAGCCACAGACTACCTGAGTATTGTTGCTGACCATGTCCATCCCTTTATGACCACAGTGTACCCATCTTCTGATGGCTACTTCCAGCAGGATAACGCGCCATGTCATAAAGCGCGAATCATCTCAGACTGGTTTCTTGAATGAGTTCACTGTACTCAAATGGCCTCCACAGTCACCAGATCTCAATCCAATAGAGCACCTTTGGGATGTGGTGGAACGGGAGATTCGCATCATGGATGTGCAGCCGACAAATCTGCAGCAACTGCGTGATGCTATCATGTCAATATGGACCAAACTCTCTGAGGAATGTTTCCAGTACCTTGTTGAATCTGTGCCACAAAGGATTAAGGCAGTTCTGAAGGCAAAAGGGGGTCCAACCCGGTACTAGCAAGGTGTACCTAATAAAGTGGCCGGTGAGTGTATAAACACACACAACACAACACCTACAGTTAATCATTATTATATAATTACGCCAAATATGGTTTATCTTATAGCCTATTAGATGAAGATTTCTGCTCATTTATAAGCTGTGCAGTGATAATAGTCTACACATGGGATGTTGAACATCAGGTTTCACAACTTGTATCATTTTCTAATATGTGCCAATATAGGAACCTACTAAATAACTAAGACCAAATAGTTCACATTTGGGATTCGTTTTTAGATTATTTAGCTATACTGACCTCTAGCGTCAGGAAACACGTCTAATTAAACGACCTCTTGTCCACGTCTCTATTTCTATTTGATGGGGGAAACAACGTACAAAACATGATGCTTTACTATGAAATGAATGCAGCAACACTGATTACATGCAAGTTCTTCTTTTTCGTTCATTGTGTTTATCTTTGTTGCATAGTAAAATCAGCCCTTTTTCGATAATCCGTTTAAAAAAATCATCCTCGTGGCAAATTGTTGTATATGTATAGAGATGAACACAAGCTTTTGCATTACAAACAGACCGAGCCATTGATAGCCAATGCACCCATGGCTGTAGCCTGTGACCATCACCTCCATGGATGTGACGCGAGCATAGACGAACTGACTGAAATCTCGCGGAGTTGAGCACCGGCCATGTTTCTTTATTGATAGTAGGCCACTTTGTGTACCAGTGTAATAGAGAAAGTGGTTGCGATCACTTTGATAAGACTAACTTTCGGGAAGTTTGATTTTTGGTTTCTATTTAGCCATACCTACTGCAAGCGAAACACAAATCATGTTTGTGTCTACCACCGCGATGTTATACCGTTGACATCCTTGTCTAGCTAGATGTGGAGCTACTAACTCGTCCAAATGGAAATGGTGACTAGCGAAGAGAACCAGCTCGTACCCAAAGAGGTGAGATTGTAATGGACCCAACCCAGGTCTTTGAAACGACAACGGGTAATGGGTACATATTTATGATCAAGGCAAAATGTTTATTTCAAAGAAGGTTTGGGCCGAATAACACATTAGGCAACCAATTTGATTGTACGGGTTAGCAGTCAACATGAACAGTTAACATTCGCTATGTGGGACTGGAACGGCCTTTCGCGACGAAGCTATCTCGGGTTAGCGTTAGCGCTTAAAGTGCAGGTCAGATAATATGACCAAAATACATTTTCAGATCGATTCACTCAGGTTAGGTGAATACAAAATTATTCTTCAGAATTTTTCGACAGGGGATAGTAAGTCGTCTTAACTTGTCAAGTCGTCCACATAGCTCCAAAACAAAAAAGCTGTAACGTTTTATGGCTAGCGGTTGACTGGTCAGCTCTGGCTACCTAACCACGAACGTAGCTAACGTTGTGTGATTGTTCATTATCATCTAACGATGGACTCGTTGGTTGTCAAGAATAAACCCGAATGCATTTACTAGCTAACCCTGCTCGTGTTATTTAACTAACATGTGCAATTAAAGTACAACTTTACGTTACTGTATGTGCTTTCAACAACAGTGCTGATCCAAACCATAGCTAACGCTAGCAGACGAACGGCAACTACTGCTAGATGACATTGTGCATTTCCTCGTTTAGAAAAGATAATCCACACACGTTCAGGCTTCCTTGTTTTTCAAACTTCGGCGATGTTATTTCAACTTTCGCTTTTGATACACGATTGTCTGCATTTAACTGGTTCATAAGTTAGTTTTATATATTTTTTTTCTTTTCAGACAAATATGTTCGTTCGGGTTTATTTGAAGCGATTCACCAATTCATAATACCCTTTTTTCTTTTTTTTTTTCTTTTTTCTTTAACATATGCGTAGTATATTCAATGTTTTATAGACAAAAAATATACACATTTCTTTTTTGTATTTCTTCAGAAATAAAGTATAATGCTACTGAGGGTGTTAATCTTCTGGGTTAAACTTGTAATTTGAGCTTGTTTTGTAAAATATGAGCCACTATTGAATGTTCTTAATGTTTTTAGAGAATAAAAGCATCTGAATAGCCTGACACCAGAAGATATACCTAATATGTATTGTGCTCTGTAAAACACTCGGGTGTATAAAAATGATTAACATAAAAAATCTGACAAGTTTTTTTAATTTCATGACCTCCCCAATGAAATGCTTGGGGACATGTACCTTTGTTTGTGGAACTTGCATTCTTGTCCACAGTTCAAAGAGAGATGTCCCATTGCTATAGTCTCAGTATAAATCGGCCCATGTGACAATTTTCCAATGTGTTAATGGCATGATTGCAAAATGTTATTTTGTTATGCGTGTTTAACAGTGGATCTCTGTGGGGAACACTATCAAGGATAACTGCCACTCTACCCTGTGCAAAAAGGTTGTTTGAGTTTTTAAATGGAGAATAGCAATGCATGTTAAGCGAGATTTAATATTGGCTGATTAACTGGTCCTCAACATAATCTGCTTAATTAGTCCCTGGTAAATTTTTTTAATGGTTTCTACTGTCGGAAATGTCAAATCTATTGAGTATTTTACCAATGCTTCTGTTATTAGTTTGTTTTAATGTTT
Organism: Merluccius polli; assembly: GCA_030340625.1. NCBI lineage: Eukaryota > Metazoa > Chordata > Actinopteri > Gadiformes > Merlucciidae > Merluccius > Merluccius polli. Next base: position 137,900 of record JAOPHQ010005433.1, read on the forward strand.
ATAGTTTGTTCTGGTTGCTTGCAACTGCACTTGTACTTTGTACTAGCACTTGTGGGTTTTTTTCACATGCATGCCACATTCAGTAGGTTTCATATCTTCTAGAGCATTTTATAGTACGGCTTCACCCAGAGCTTGGTGTGAGCAGTGCACCTTGATATTATATCCATTAAAATAATGCTCTATTACAATGCCGTCTTGAGCTATAAGCATCAAGTTTTTTATTGTACTGTACTACACTACTGTTAGAATCACACTCAATTACTTGCCTTGATTATCATCGTACATCCTTTTTCTGTCATGTTATTTTAGAACGGCATCATAGTATTTTGAGTAGCTGAAGACTGAGGGTGAACTGCTGAGCTTGACCTGTTGTATGTATTAGCAACTGTTTTGTTTAGTTTGGCTTAGTTTTTGTTTTTGTTTTCATTTATGTGTTGACCCCCCCCCTTCCCAAATCTCCAATTGGGTTATTAGGGTATGTTTTGGAGTTGCAGACAGACTATGTTTGATGAGATGAAGAAGAAGTTTTCCCAGGTATAGACGTGCCGTTTGTGTGCATGACATTGTAATATGCATGCTATCTGTTAATTCGCCATTATACCATCCCAACATTTCTACAGAGAATGTGAACTGCTACGTGAAACCAAGTGAGTGTTTTGAGATTGTTTTGATTTATTTAATGTTAGCTCAATTAAGTAAAAAGTAAGGTTGCATAAGGACAGAGGCAGGTATTACTCAACTATTAAGTCAGGACCAAATGTGGTTCCTTAAAATTGTAATACAACTGTGGGAGACTGTGATTAAATGGAACATTGCACTTTGCAAAAAGCTATAGTCTTATTAGCTGTAAGCATGTCACTTTAACACTACTTTGAATGACCTTTGATTTATAGACATATTCCTGTGTATCAGTCTCAATTAGCCAATATTAACACCATGCTATTGCTGGGCATTATATCGATATTGTGATATGAGACTAGATATCTTAGATTTTGGATATTGTAATCGGGATATGGCACAAGTCTTTTCCTGGTTTGAAATGCTGCATTACAGTAAAGTGATGAAAAAAAGTATTTAATTCACACAGGAGTATACAAAAATAGACCATGTGATTATTTATCTATTTATTGAATAGCCAGAAAACATGCTATATCGTGATATATATCATTATCGAGATATTAAATGACCTATATCGGGATAGAAGATTTTGGCCATATCTCCCAGCCCTACACCATTTGTGTTTTGGTCCAACTAATAGTTTGCCAAGCTTTGGGCTTCATTTTAAAATTGAATGGTCTCTGTGTGCCTTGCTGTTTTTTTCCATCAAGCTAAATGATGCCTTCCTCCTAGTCATTACACAATAGAATTACTATTGTACTGTTGACGTGTTCTTCTACAGTATGACGTTGGCACACAGTCTCAGGAATGTTCCATCCCTGCCATTGTACTAACTTGAGTCTTTCCCACATCATGTAGGAAAACACTTAAGATGCCAGCCAGGTGCTCAGATGACGCTTAAACAGTGTACATTTATTTTTGTCTCTTTGATTTGCAGATAGAAAATGCTGCAGAGGAGCCTAGAGTGCTGTGTATCATTCAGGACACCACTAACTCCAAGACGGTCAATGAAAGGCTGACCGTCAACTTACCAGCATCCACGTCTCTCTCCAAACTCCACGAAGATGTCGCCCACAAAGCTGGCTATGTGATCAGCACGTTTGACCTTACATGGGGCAACATATCCGACATGGTTAGTCAATTAAAAGTTGAACCATTTTTGTGAATGAGTCATACTGAACAGGCAGAGAATGAGTTCTAACATGCTCACTCTCTACCGAGAAAGAGTTCCATGTGTGTGTGCTAGGGGTGGGGGGAAAATCCATTCATGTAAGAATGGTGATTCTCATCTTCAATGATTCTTAATTGATTCACAAAAATTGATTTTTTTCGAAGGAAAAAAAAAATCAGCCTCAAGGTATGGTTTAAATCAGTAGTCACTAACCAGATGTCGGAGGCATTTCAAGTCGATTATGAAAACGTGGGAAAAGGACATTAATAACGTTGCATCCAGACTAGCGCTGTCAATCGATTAAAATGATTGCAAATTAATCGCACATTTTTATCTAAGAGGCTTTATGCAAATGTATGTATATTTTTTATTGGAGATCAATTTAAAACAAAAATACAATGTAGTGTTCTACCTTTTTTAAAGCATTAACACAAAACAACAGACTGAAACAATCCAGGGCCCCACACAGGTCAAGCATTTACCAATATGCTCAAATCACAACTCATGGCAAATTCAAGCCCAAGAAATGCTGCATCTCAAAAAACAGACAAAACAATAGAAGTAGGCCTATAGCCTAACTGCTGTATCCAAAGAAATGGAAGTATAGCCAAGAGTCCTATTTATTTATTCCTATTATGCAGTATCCAAGAGTCCTGTTTCTGTAATTTGTATATTTCTCATACTCTCTTTCCACTGTTTCCTGCTCATTTTATTACCTAATTTTTTTTGACACATTAGGTACTTGTCTTTTAACCTCGTATTGTCAATGAGAGATGAGCAGTACCTTGTTGGATTAACACCGTTATTATCGTGATTATCGCCCATCCCTAGTCCAGACCTGACACCTGAATGCGAATTATGTGTCAAGATATGTGATCGGATCTCTTGTTCGTGCAAATTTTAAATACTTCTTCTTACAATGCCACTAGTTACAACATGAGAGGCGGCTTTTCTTAAAGTGGTGTAATGATGTAGCGCCCGCAACAAACGCACAATGTTCAGGAGAGAATAGCAGACGTGGCTGGGGTAAAGTTAGTTTCATATCCAATATTAATTTGACTTTTTTGATGCAGAATGTCTTTATGTCATATAGTCTTAATGGCTATATGAAATCAATCACGAATATGCGACTAACTTCACTTTGGTGCGGAAACGAGTGCTCGACTCTACTCATTAGGCCTACATGCTAGCGTGTGTTACGGTTTATTTAATTTCATTTTCTTGGTTGTATCCTATGCATACAGAAACATGTGCTGCAATTCAGGGCATGGGATGTGGTTTTAATCACATGGCCAGTTATCGATCAGATTGTGATCCGATCACAACAGGAGCCAGATCATCTCCGTATGCGTCCTCCTGGTTTAGCGGTTTTCCGTGCCAGGACATTCATATGTTTCAGACAAGACTAATTGTTTAATATGACTACCAGAGAGTAGCCAAAGCAAGAAGGGGTTAGGTTGGACCACAGTATCTATTCCTTATTTTACATCTCTTTCCGTTTGAGATTTATACATACATATTTTGTATTTTAATTTTGACTTCCTATAGAAAAAAATGTATTGGGCCTATATATTTTCCGTATTTAAACCCATTTCACTTTTTTAAAAATCGGGAATCGTTTTTGGATCGAGAATCGATATCGAATTGTGACCCCAAGAATCGAAATCGAATCGTGAGATTCACAATGATTCCCACCTCTTTGTATGCATGTATGTAATGCACTCCTTTTTTTGGTACGTGAGCTTTGGCTAATCCTGCCCCTGAGCCAGGCCAGAGCCCAGGATGTGTTATCTCATGTAGTAGGTCAGTGGATTAAGGCTTGTTTCCACTGGAGCCTTGCTTACTCTCATCAGCCTGCTCATAAGGAACAAATGCAAAATACATTGACCTCCATACTGTGTGTGTGTGTGTGTGTGTGTGTGTGTGTGTGTGTGTGTGTGTGTGTGTGTGTGTGTGTGTGTGTGTGTGTGTGTGTGTGTGTGTGTGTGTGAAAAACCTCTGGTTTTTGTGACCATGTCATGTTTTCTACTAGACACCACTGGATCAAAGCAGTGAGATGACACTCTCAGAGTCTGGCTTTGAGGCTGGGAAGAGAAATTTCCTTCAGCTCACTGACAAAGATGGAGAGCAACCACAGATGGCATCGGTGAGTGCCTAATTACCAGTCAATATAAAAAACAACTTTTGGTTAAGGGACAAGGGTTGTTTCACAGCTTAAACAGACATTTCTGCAATCATGTTATTTGTGTTCTGTGCACTCAGGATGAGTCAGGGACAGCAGACAACAGTGGATTGGATGATGGTTCTCAAGAGCGTTTCATTGGACCTTTGCCAAGAGAGAGTACTGGTGGATGTAGCAGCGACTACAGCAGCCCCTCATACTCCTACTCTTCTATATTAAACAAATCTGAGACAGGTGAGACAGGGGGCCAATAGCTGATTCATATGTTAAATCCTCAGCATGAAGAATAACACTCAATTGCCATTTCGCCTCTTCTGGATCTCGCCACAGGATACGTAGGCTTGGTGAATCAGGCCATGACCTGCTATTTAAACAGCCTTCTACAAACACTATTCATGACCCCAGAGTTCAGAAACGCACTGTACAAGTAAGGAGTTCAAAAGTCTTGCTTTATACTTGGCATTTCATAGTAAGACTAGCATTGTAAAATAATCTACAATGCTAATTACTTTTTTAGCTGGGAGTTTGAGGAATCTGAAGAGGACCCTGTCACCAGCATCCCTTACCAGTTACAAAGACTATTTGTTCTGCTGCAGACCAGTAAGAAACGGGCAATTGAGACCACAGATGTGACCAGGAGTTTTGGCTGGGACAGTAGTGAGGGTGAGTATTGTATAAAGGGGAACCATCACACTTGGCTGTTTTCTAATATAAGATGGTACTGCTCCATATGTGTGTTGTGAAACACACATATGTAACATAGTCTGTCTCATGGTAAAAATGTGATAATCATTTTAAGTAAGATAATTCATATTCTGGACACTTAACTCTGTTCACTGTCTTATCAATTCAGCCTGGCAGCAGCATGATGTCCAGGAGCTGTGCAGAGTCATGTTTGATGCTCTGGAGCAAAAATGGAAGCAGACAGAACAGGTGAGTCTTGCTTATGTATCTAGATGGCCTCGTATGTGTGTCAATACAAAAGGGCTACTGTAGGACGAGGGGAAATGGCCAATAAATCTCTTGGGTGGGTTGCTATTTCTGATCTTCAGAGTCGGTGTAAACTGTAAACACTCCTATGTGTGTGTCTGTGTGTGCCTCACAGCTATTGTGTCTGCTAATGTGAGCTTCTCTGCTATGTTTGTCACACAATGAACACATTAGCCTTATTGAGGGTGTCTCAGGGTCCGTCCCTAAGATTAAAATGAATGATACATTTAAAACGGAAAGTAGCTCCTATCGGGGAGCATAAGAATAACTTAGAATAAGTTATGTATGTATGAGTTATGTATAGGTATGTTCTTTGTTTTACCACCAAGGTCTAAAACATTGGTTCCTTCTGTAACGCACCATTATGCAAAATACATTGCAAAATAGATGCACAATGTTTACTAATCTTTCTTGTGTAAACTATTTTTACTGTAATTGTTGTCTACCAAATGTAATTGCTTTGGGTAGCTGTAAGAGGAGCTTTGAAGTGTCGCTGTTCAGTAAAATGTCTAACTGGGTGACTCGGAGGATGACTTTCATGGCTGGTCCCCCTCAGGCTGACCTGATCAACCAGCTGTACCAGGGAAAGCTGAAGGACTACGTACGCTGTCTGGAGTGCGGCAATGAGAGCTGGAGAAACGATACCTACTTGGACATCCCACTCGTCATCCGACCGTTTGGAGCCAGTCAGGCTTTTGGCAGTGTGGTGCGTCAAATCTAATTTCTCTTTGCCTTGTGTACTCCTTTAGCCATTGCAATCAACCCTATATACAAACCTTGGCCTTCAAGGTTTTGCAACCCTCTTGTGATGGTTGCTGACTTGAATCACTGTGCAACAATAGTGTAATCCTGACTTGCTGTCACAGGAAGAGGCTTTGCAGGCATTCGTCCAACCAGAAACTCTGGATGGGCCCAACCAGTACTTCTGTGAGCGCTGCAAGAAAAAATGTGATGCCCGCAAGGTGAGCATACTAGAACCTGCAATGGGGCAGATGTCCTGAGGAACGTTAGTGCATCATTGTTGTACTGTGTGTTTGTAATCAATGCTCTCTCCACTCAGGGGCTGAGGTTTTTGCACTTCCCCTACTTGCTGACACTGCAGCTCAAGCGCTTTGACTTTGATTACACCACTATGCATCGGATCAAACTCAACGACCGAATGACCTTCCCCGATGAGCTAGATATGAGTCCCTTCATTGATGTAGAAGACGAGGTCAAAGCATGACAATCAATTGATTTGTATTTGTTTGTCATCAAAATAATTGGAGTTCTTTTTTTTGTATTCCACTGATTACTCTCTGCAAATGTTTTCCTCTCTAGAAGTCACCCCAAACAGAAAGCTGCACGGACAGTGGAGCAGAAAATGAAGGCAGTTGCCACAGCGACCAGATGAGTAATGACTTCTCCACAGACGACTGTGTTGATGAGGGTATCTGCTTAGACAGCACGGGCAGTGCTGAGCGAGTGTTGAAGCCAAAGGTAGCCGAAATATTAGAAAACACTAGTTTAGTTAACACTTAAAGGACCATACTGGTCTGGATGATTAAACCACTGTAACAGTCCCTTGCCTGGCTTCACTAAAACATCTGTTACCAATTTCATTATATAATGATTCTGTCAAAGAGCATTTAGCCTGTGCACACCATCGCCAGAATGTAAGCGATAGCAATAGCGCTTTTGTCTTTTGGAATCAATGTGCATATCGTCATTACCTAGTTTGTGAAACTTTGTAGACAAAAGTACTTTACACTACAATGTCAAGTCAAGTCAATGTTTATTTGTATAGCACATTTAAAACAACACAGTTGACGAAAGTGTTTGAAAATATAGGCTTAGAAATACCAATATCAATGAATATAGAAATATAACAAATAACAATAAAAGAAAAATAAACATTAAAGAATTGCGGCACAATAGAAGATGAAGTCAAGATGTCAAGCTGTGTGCTACTGCTGCTGTTTACGTTTGTGGCGAGGGCGTCTCACGCTAAATGCTCTCAGGCAGAATCGGCACAACAACGTAATTTTGACACCAGGAGAGACCGTTAGAATGTTTTAATCACCCAGACCGGTATGGTCCTCTTAAAGGACAATTCCGGCACAAAATGAGACCATATGATCATAACACATGTCCACCGAGTTCGACCGTTCTCTGGGATCAGTTTTCATTCTAGTCGAATGTAACCAATGTTCTCGAAAACCGCTAATTAGCTTATACAGGGTGTCCGCGGGGTTGTAAAAGGTAGTGAAAGGTAGTAAATGAAATTAGCCCAAATTAAGGCCAGTAAAAAGTAGTAAAAAGTAATAAACGTCATCTGACGAGGTAGTAAATTTTCGAACCCCCATCGAACTTGGCCTATGAGTTTTTCAATTTGTGTAATTTACGTGCAGGCCTATCTCCTCAAATTACTAAAACTTAAGTGGATTTATTTTTATGTTGCGAGTAGGACTCGCGCGCGCGACGAACCTCTCGCGCGCGCTGACTCAAACTTGGTACCCGCACCCGCAGGCATGCAAACTAGGCACCTTTTTGAAGACAAAATGTACCACTTGTGTGATTCGTGGAGATCCGTTGAGAAATGTTTTTTAGGGGGGGGGGGGGGGTGAGAGGCGAGCGGGCAGAGAGAAGACGCAGCATTCTGTCAGGCGGCACGACAAGCGGGCGCACTCCCGTGTAACTGACGCTTCCGTGCTCGTCGAACGCATGCGCGTTGCATACGCAACGCATGGAGCCGTTGGAAGAGTTGAGAAATGTTTACATCTTTTTGAGTTGAAAAATCTGAATGGCGCTCCTCCGCCCGTCACTTCACACGGGGAGCGCAAGGTGAAGCCGCGCGGCCAGCCGACAGCGCGAGCGGAAAGTCTTTAAAGAGCCGGACGCGTATTTGTCCTCCTTTTTGAGAGCGCAATAGTAACACACCGCGCCCCCCCCCGTCGGTCGTAGGTCCGCGGTGTGTTACTATTGCGCGCACCCCCCCCTCCCGCCGGCCGTAGGTCCGCGGTGTGTTACTATTGCGCGCCCCCCTCCCGCCGGCCGTAGGTCCGCGGTGTGTTACTATTGCGCGCACCCCCCCCCCCTCCCCCCCCCCCCCCCCTCCCGCCGGCCGTAGGTCCGCGGTGTGTTACTATTGCGCGCACCCCCCCCCCCTCCCGCCGGCCGTAGGTCCGCGGTGTGTTACTATTGCGCGAGAGCCTCAGCCAATCCTCAAAAAAAAAAAACAGATGGATATTAATATTCGTTTTTTGGAGGATGGTTGTGTCGGGTGTCTCTCTCTCTCTGTGTTGGCCAGTTGTTGTGTCCAGTGAAGTATAATTACCTCATTAAATGTTGTTATTACAGTGTAAAGTTGCACTTTATTATTATCTAGTTTCTTCCTCTTTTTTCAAGGCCCCAATTGAACGACTTAGAAATTTGGTTGAAAGATATTTCATTACTTTACTCGTCACTTTACTTCACACTTTACGCTGCTACAGTTGCAGCTTGAAGTCGTGCTGGTAGTAAAAAATATTGTGAAGGTAGTAAAAAAAGGTAGTAAAAGGTAGTAATTCAACTTAAGAATTTCTGTATACACCCTGTTATAACACTAGCTGTGGGGACAGACGTTCATGTAAAATAAATTGCAATTCTATACCACTAACAAGGCTCAAAATCGCACAACACACCTCCACGGTAGCATAATGAGGGTCCCTAGATGTAAAACGAAGCATTGAGAACTTTGTAAGTTCATAGACAGTTTATTAAAAAGAAAGTTTAGAAAGCCAGTACCTTCACGAAAACAAGCGGGCGCCATCTTTGGAAAACAGTCACGACCAGTCGAGTGACAAACGCTGTGCAACGTAATGAGCCGGAAGAGGCATACACATGAGATGTCAATGAATCAGAAGGCGTGCAATCTAGTAGGTGTGCGATGTGCGAACAGTGCGTGTGCATAGAGAAGTGAAGAAAATGGTTTGTGTTTGTGCTTTTCCCGGCTGCGAGAAGAAAATGAGACGCTGCAATCGTCACTCGACTGGTCGTGCCTGTTTTCCAAAGATGGCGCCTGCTTGTATTCGTGAAGGTACTGGCTTTCTAAGCTTTCTTTTTAATAAACTGTCTGTACACTTACAAAGTTCTCAATGCTTCGTTTTACATGTAGGGACCCTCATTGTGCTACCGTGGAAGTGTGGTGCGATTTGGAGCTTGTTAGTGGTTGCGATAGAATAGATAGCGATAGATTAGATAGAATTGTGATTTATTTTACATGAATGTCTGCCTCCACAGCTAGCGTTATAAGCTAATTAGAGGTTTTCGAGAACTTTGGTTACATTCGACTAGAATGATAACTGATCCCAGAGAACGGTCGAACTCGGTGGACATGTGTTATGATCATATGGTCTCATTTTGTGCCGGAATTGTCCTTTTAAGGAGTAGATATGTTTTTTTTAAGTGTCTATTGTGGTTGTGGTCTGCATTCAAAATAAATGTTTTCTCTGGCCCGTTTGCAGAATGCGCTGACTTTTGAGCTCTTCTCTGTCATGGTGCACTCGGGGAGTGCTGCAGGAGGCCACTACTACGCCTGCATCAAATCCTTCACTGATGGCCAGTGGTACAGTTTCAATGACCAGCATGTTAGTAAGGTCAGCATCACCCATACAAATGACTTTGTTGACCAACACTATTGACAGACTTAATGATTGATAAGGCATGTGTGTGTGTGTAGGGATCGGTACTGTTGTGAAAAGCAGTTTCTCTTGAAACTCTTACTCACGCGTGTTCTTTAATGAAGCGATAGAAGAAGTTTTAGTTTACTCAATAATCAGTTTTATTCTTAACACCAGTTGAATGTGCAGAGTTTTACAGATATCTGGGTCCAACTATGTTTCCCTGACAGACAACAAAGTGTGTGTCAGTTCACGAAGTCTGCACACCAACTATCCCTGACCCAGGAAGTTATATACACACAGTGAAAACGTCATAACAAGGGCTGGCTGTTGTCGTCTTCCCCCCTCGTCCTCCGGGTATTATCTAAAAGATTCTTTACACGTACAGCGACAAGCCTGCCTGTTCCTTGCTATAATCTGACCTCACACTATGTACTCTACACATGTCACCAACAACGAACTCACTCTGATCATGAGGAGTCGCCTCTATGATTATATGCCTCTGCTTATATCTCATGATTCTGTACCCTAATTATTGGCCATATGATATATAAGCCCTCACAGCAAATTTGAGGTCGCTAGCCCATGAGCTCTGGCGCCACCAACAGGTCAAATTTGGACATGCATGGACTTTTGACCCATTCATCCAATATTCACAAACAAGGTATCATTGGAATCCTTGGGCCAAGCCGAGTTCAACGCACCCTATGACGTCATTTTGCGCCATGATGGATTTTCCGCCATCTTGGTTTAAAAACCTTCAAAATGTTTCACACATCACACATTTTGTCTAATCATTTCCAAACTTGGCACATATGTTGATCAGACCATGCCTCACAAAAGTTATCCAACAGATTTTTCAAATTCAAAACCGTTTGGCCGCAACAGCCAATCAAATTCGACCACGAAGCCGCCAAACAGGAAGTAAGCCAATTTCTCAGCAGCCCTTTGACATATCATAACCAAACTTGGTACATAGACCCATGACATCATCATGGGGAGGCTCAATGAATTTGGTGACCTTTGACCTCTAGCAGGCGCTGTTATTAATCAATATGTGTTTTAACTCCTCTCTCTTCACATGAGTATATTTCAAACAAATGTTCAATGTCTGGTGATACTGTCAGACCTCCCCATATAGCTCATAAATTATTTTTCATGGAAACATCAGAATTTGGCCACCATGTTGAAAGATGTCAAAATCAATAGTACCTATCCACAGGCCACAAATTCTGTCGAATCATCATGAAACTTGCCATATACTGTATGATCTTCAGCCCAAACTGAACACGTGTCAAACAGCTTTTTCAAATTCAAAACCGTTTGGCCGTGACAGCCAATCAACAAGACGGCGAAGCCGCCAAAAACAGGAAGTAAGCCTGCTTCTCAGCAACTCTTTAACATATCATAGCCAAACTTGGTACATAGACTCATGACATCATCCTGGGGACACCCAAACAATTTGGTGACCTTTGACCTCAGGGGGACGTCAAACAGGAACTGAGCTCATATCTCTGCATGTATCCAAACAAACTTGGCTCATAGTCTGTGTGTTAAATAAAACTAATAATACATCAAAAATATTCAATCATTATGTCAATCTGACATACAGCATACAATCAGAACACTACTTCATCCATTTTCAATGTTAGTTGCGTTGAACAGCGCTTATATAAAGGTAAACGCTGTGTGGTGACAAGCAATACTGCATGTAGAATTCAACAATAACATAACCGGCTAGTCAATCTAGATCGAGAACGCTAGCAATGCCACGAGTGGAATTTTAACACATAAGATACATGGAACTTCACTAACAAATCTAATTGGTTACGGATCAAAATTAATTTCGTCTGTTTCTTCTGATGACATCAATCTAGTGGACAACACCATATAAGGTTTGATGAGTTTGTAGATTCTGGTTATGTCTGTCCATCTAAATTAGTTAGTTTATGTTTTAATTTTGTTTAATTAGTTTATTCAGCTTGGCCCCCACAACACTGCTCGTAGTTTTAATTATTATTATTATCATCATTATTATTATAGGGTAAACTCCTGCACAACACTTTATCGCCCCTCTCTCTCTTCTAGATCTCCTTATTGAACAACTCACACATTACACAGAAATTTCATCAACCATTCCTACTGCCAGTGTGTAACATTGGGACCGTGTCAACTCTGCCGGCTCACCAGCTAGGGCTGTCATTTGGTATGGGGGAGGATGGTCCGTCTTCTCTATGGCAGTGATAATAATGCGGCTACACAGAGATCTGATACAGGGAATACAACAACAACCAACCAGAACCATCACACAAAACATACCAACCAGCGACACAAACACAGAGACCAGAGCACCCTTCCATTCACCAAACCAGCTGCTCAGCCTCTCCGAAAATGGATTAGAAACTCCTGAGTGATCTGCCATCACTGAGGAGAGTGTTTTCAAACTAGACAGAGCCTGTGTCACGGAACCATCAGGGGCCGTGTTATTAGCTATGAATGTACAACATTGTTCTCCAAACATATAGCATACTCCTCCTTTTTCAGCCAGCAACATGTCAAGAGCCATTCTGTTCTGGATTGCCATCAGGGAAGTGGAGGCCAGTTGCACAGGGAGGCCTGTTACAGCGTCCCTAGTGGCATTAGACAAGCGCTGTACATTATAATGAATGTAATTAATGCGATCAACATTTTTATTCGGGGGAACTGGGAACAGCGCCGAGATTATGGGGAGGTTCTCAAATCCTGAAGCTAGAGGATCGGCTAATTTGTAACGATCTGGCACCGCTCTAGGCACTCCTATAGCATCAATATAAGTTTCAGAGGTAAAATCAAATGAATTAGAAATAGCAGAACGTCGCACTCTGTCCTTGGTAATGCTGCTTTTCGGTTCCCCCAAGCAATGTAATAGGTAAGGCCAGTCTAACCAATGCACAGGTACCTGTCCACTCAATAGGTAATCGGGGTCTTAAGGTCATCTTACCACAATACCAAAAGAGGTCTCCCCTAGCCCAAACCATGCGGGTGGCATTGGTCCAGGACGTCAGGTCGATTGTCTGTTGGCACCATAAGGGATCAATGTGGCCTATGTCGTTTCCTGAGTTGCGTATAAAACGGGTATAATTCCCTCTCTCCGGGGTGAAGACTGGGGGTTTGGTATTATTTTTTGCCACTGGAAACACTTTGGCAAGAGTCGTACAGTTTGCAGGTTCCATTCCCATAGTTAGTGACATCATACACTGGAAACCTACCGGGTCTGTTTCAAAATGAAGCGGGGCCGGTACAGTAATTAATGTAGGTCTCCCTGAGGAACATGCAATACAATTAGTCATTTTAAGGGAGGCCGCCGTAGCCGCCAGCCATCCCAACCACATATTCTTATCAATGTACCCTGTGGCCACAGCAAATTGATTCTGTTGGCGATAATGGGGTCTTAATTCTAGTGTCTACGGTTCCTTGGTCATTAAGCGTCGCCATGGTTATATTAGGTCTGTTTGTTGACACCAAACTGTTCCTGGAGGTGGCTGGTAAAAAAATTCACTTTAACTAATGCCATTGTGTCTGCCCCGGAGTGATCCACTCCTATTATAAAATAAATGATGTGTGCAAGGGCGTAGTTAAAGGCAGATAATTGGGTTGTCCCGAGAAACCAGTTAATCCAACCGTGTCTGTAGTCAATTTGGAGCTTGGTACTCGGAAATTCAGAGTAGAGTATCGTGCCCCAGAGTCCACAAGAAATGGCAAATTCTTTTCCAACACCTTCAGTGACAAATAGGGATCCACCAACCCTATGTCAGAGGTTTCCGGGCCTCTGCATGATTCTTGGTGATAATGGGAACCCTCTACCCCATCAGGGAGTGGATACAAGTCATGGTGGTTGCGGGCGCTTAGGGGATACTGTCCTCTAGGGGCTGCGGCAGTATTTGGAGCTTGGTGGCGTACGTCACGCGGTGGTGGACCATATCCCTGCTGTGGCGGGCCATACCCTGGCTGTTGTGGTGGGCCATACCCTGGCTGTTGTGGTGGGCCATACCCTGGCTGTTGTGGGTAATTATTTTGGGGTGGTGTCCCTATTCGGCAGTCTCTTGCCCAGTGACCCATTCGACCACAAGCATAGCATAGGGTACGGGGGTCCCTTGGTGCATTGCCTCTTCCCTGCCCTCTAAACCCTCCCCTTCCCGTCTGTCGTGGAGGTTGAGCATACATGTTCTGCACGGGCGGGTACACCGGCGCAGGCGGAGCCATCGGCTGCTGCTGTAACATTTGGCTATTTTGTTTTAGTGGCTTTTTAGCTTACGCCGTTCATTGTCTAATTGTAATTTGAACAACTGGACCATATTCTCAGCCAGATCAGACTCAAGGACCCTCTGCTTCTCCTCTTCCTGATGCACAAAATGAGTCGGGTGTTTTTCCCACCTGTCAGTATCACATCCTACCAGATCGGGATTCTCTCCCATCCGACCCTGCACTGCTTTTGGCATTCCATCTAGAATTGCCTTCCTGAATAATGATGCCTGTAATTTATCCCTGCTAGGATGAGATCCTGCTACCTCAGTCCACACACTTTTGCACCTCATAAGGAATTCCGGCACGCTTTCCTTCTCTTTTCGTACAAATGACAGGGAATGTAATGCTCCATCTGGCACCGGGTATATGTCGCGCATTACTCTGCCCACTATGGTGGCCATTGGACAGAATAATTGATCATCAGGTGTGTTTATTGTGTTAGCGGCAAGCTCAATTCGTTGTTGCTCATGCGTAGGGAGTTGATGGCCAATTAATCATCTCCAATCTCCCATGCACAGCGTCCAACCATTTGTTAACTGACTGAACCTATCCATCAATTTATGCCCTCCTTCAGTGGGAGCGGGCATTTTCTCCAAGATACTATTCATATCTGTAAATTTAAAAGGTTGATACACCTGTTTTCCATCACTTTTAGCTACTAATGGCATTGCATAGGAGGATGGTACGCTACATTCTTTCCAATTATCTCCCAGCATCTTATGGTCATCATCCCCATCTCTTTGAGATCGTGTGGTGCGTGTAGTGAGTGGCAATGTATGTGGTATTGTATTCTGCTCATCCTGCTGTACCCTCTGTCTCTTTTCTGCTCTGATGAAATAAAAGGCGGGGTGTGGAGGGGGTACTATGTACGGTCATCGTTCCTGTTATATCTATTGGATATCTTTCCCCTATTAATTCCTTCACCTTTCCCTGTGCCAGCCAATCACATGCCTCCTCTTCTGTCCCTATTTCGTCTGAGCTGTCATTGTCCTCTCTCTGCACTGTAGCCTGGGCTGTCTGACTGACCTTCAATCTGTTTTCCTTTACTTTAAATGGTGACATATCAGCCCTCTCCCTGCTCTCTGTTGGGTTAGGGTTAGAGGAGGCGGGTCCATCTGACAGTTGGCTCTTGGTGCCGTCGCTCTCGCGGGGTGCTATGTCTACGGGAGCGCCAGCCCCTGCCCGCGTTATTGTTGTTGTTGCCGCCAGCCACCGGCCGCCGCGGCGCCTCCCTGTCCCCGCGGTCCCTCCCCATCTGGCTCTGTGTTCCTCTGTGTCTTGCCCTGATTCGTAACCCGTAGCCTGACCGGTGTGTCTTGCTGCTAATTCTCGCTTTGTGTCCTGTAGTAACACATCTAAATCTTCCTGCTTTTCCCTCAAATCCCTCGTAGCTGCTGCAAGGGTCAGCTTTTGGTCTTGTACAAATGATTCCCAGTGCTGCAGTGTGGCTGCTTCTTTCTCTAGTAAATCTGTCTCAAGGTCTAACTTTCCGCCTCTTACATTGATAACGGGGGCTTGTATTCCCCTTTGTGAGATAACAGTGTACGGGGGAGGTGTTTTCCTGTCGGCTGTGTTGTCAGAGGCTGTGTGCGCACATAGTGATTTCAGGTCTGGGTATAGGTGGGGGGCTGTTGGTCCCGTCGGTGAAGCAGTCACAGTCTTAGTCACAGTCCTGGGCAAGTTTTTGTCTTTCTGAGCTTCTAATGCTACACATGCAAATGTTATTGTATGCACTGACGCTCTCCTCTCTTCCTTCTCTACTAGTGCTGCTCTCCACTTCTTCCCTGTCCTCCAACCCTGTTTTCCCTCTTCTGCCTTCTGCCTTTCTAACTCTCTTAACACAGTCCTCTCGGCATCAGCCAGATAGGGCAACAATTTGACCTGTTTCTCATCTCCAGGTATATGTCCCTTTTCCTGGAGCCAAGTCCAGGTCACCTCGTGACCCTTCATCATCTTTCCCTGTTTATTCGGTGGAAACCTACTAATCAATTGAAACTTAATTTGTCTCCACTGCTCTCCTACGGTGTCTTCAGGACACCCCCCACATTCTTTACACTCTGTTGAATTCCCCGTCCATTTTAGCACAGTATTTCAAACACTACACTACACACAACAAAAATTATTATACACATACAGGGTCGGTGTGAATGACTCACGGTCTGCTTTCTGCACAACATATTGCCCAGTGAGACAAGCTTCTAGGCTGAATACATTTTCAGTCCGGTCTCACTCTCGGGGTCCCCCCAGGCTTCATACAGAAACTTTTAGACACACCTTTCCCATATCCAACCACCCGTTTTCCCCACAGAACAGACGTTAGACGAGATTTATGAGAATCTCACGAAAAGTCTAACCCCTGGAACCACCCACACAATACCGGCGGAATTTAAACCGCTGGTTTTTGTGTGGGCCTTTCACCCCTCACCAGGATTCCAACCCTCAGGCGGTCCCTGCTCGTGCACTTTCACAGCAGGTCCCCTTTTGGCGACCTCCTTAAGGGAGCGTGCCCTATGTTGCACACTATACTGGTTTAAACTATGTCTAGGGCGAGTATCACAAGTGACTTCAAAACAGTTTTGACAATGCCCAATCGCAGAATTGTGTTATAACAGGCTTCTGCTTACCTTTTTTATGTGGATCCACAAAGTTCTGCTGTCACTCGGTCCTCTCGCCCGTTGTGTCACTTCTTCGTCTTCATCACGTCGGGGTCACCAATTGTTGTGAAAAGCAGTTTCTCTTGAAACTCTTACTCACGCATGTTCTTTAATGAAGCGATAGAAGTTTTAGTTTACTCAATCAGTTTTATTCAGTTTTACAGATATCTGGGTCCAACTATGTTTCCCTGACAGACAACAAAGTGTGTGTCAGTTCACGAAGTCTGCACACCAACTATCCCTGACCCAGGAAGTTATATACACAAACAGTGAAAACGTCATAACAAGGGCTGGCTCGTCTTCCCCCCTCGTCCTCTGGGTATTATCTAAAAGATTCTTTACACGCTTTCCTCGCTATAATCTGACCTCACACTATGTACTCTACACATGTCACCAACAACGTACTCACTCTGATCATGAGGAGTCGCCTCTATGATTATATGCCTCTGCTTATATCTCATGATTCTGTACCCTAATTATTGGCCATATGATAGATATAAAATATAACCATACCTTCAGTACCGAAACCCGGTATTAAACAGGCCCCAGGGCTAAGTTGTTAAAGACTGTAGTATTGATAAGGTCTGACGTTATCGGTGCTGCTATCGGTACTGGCGCAATTAGGGAGTGATATTTCCATAGCGTCATATGGTAATTGCCTACGTGTGTGTGTGTGTCAGAGGTTGCGCTAGACTTTTTCATAATCTATTTTTACCGGTCACTTTAATTTTTTAAATGATAATGACATGTTCAATAGCATTTAATTTAAATTTATTTTTAATTAATATTCAGTCCAAACAAGCTGAACAAATAATCCACACCGTGGATACACACATCAAGCAGAAGAATATGTAAGAATATCGGCCGCCAGGCGATTCGCGTATAGTGGGGCTTGACTGTCATCACGCGGATATTTCGCGTATAGTGGGGCTTGACGGTGATTCATCACCACAATGCGGGCGAGAGCTAGTTGATCCACTAGTCAACACACGGGAGCTAGTTGATCCACTAGTCAACACGCGGGAGCTAGTTGATCCACTAGTCAACACGCGGGAGCTAGTTGATCCACTAGTCAACACGCCCCCAAGCAAACGAGTTTTCAAGGTGGCGCGATGTCGCGGATAATTCGCGTATAGTGGGGCTTCTAGTAGGGTTGTGCAGATGGACGATGTCCTCGTCCATCGTGATGGCTGACTGACATCACGATGGAGAGCCACCATCGTGATGCCACGCCCCCGTCGTCCGACACACACTAATCCTATAGCCTCTTCTATAGTTATTACCTAAAAACTTTGCAGGGATTGCTCTGTAAATAAATTGAAAATATAACTAATGGTCCATATAAAGTGCTGTAAGTTAACTAGGGCTGCCCCCTAATAGTCGGCTTAGTCGATCGACGGAGGCTTAGTCGAATATATGTTTTCATTAGTCGAGCAAAAAGTAAAACATAAAAATAAGAAGGCATGAGCATTGCAAACCGAATACATCCGTGGTCGCAACAAGCCCTGATTTAACTCATTGCTACAGGCATACTGACCAATACACCTGGGCAGGTAGACACCTGGGCAGGTAGACACCGATAGACACACGGGACTCATACCGGTGATCGCGGCTTTAGTTCCCCGTGTCTGATCGCTGTAATTCGGAGCCTGAATATCGGTTGAATATCAAATATCTTTCTAACTTTAAAAAACACTTTAGTATTTTTCAAAACGATAGTTGCACATCCCTCGTAACTACGCCGTGAAGGTGAACCCTACCGGACTCCGCTATTAACATGAACCGCTCCGCCAGAGGAGCCGCACATCCACACGCACCGGACACCAAAATACAAACAAACGTGTTCCATTTGATTGCTTTTAAATAAAGTTATGTGCAGTTATACGGTAAATACAATTATTAAAAGTGTTGGTCCATGCCGTTTAATAGGTGGCCCGCTTCGTGGGCCGCCTATTAACGGCCCCGCCCCCCCCGACGACGATATCATCGTCCATCACGATGTTTTACTGTAAACATCGTCAACTGCCAATTTAAGGGCCATCGCCCAACCCTAGCTTCTAGGTTCCTCGCGTGCCCGCTTGCGCGTAGTCAAATGTTTCAAGTGGGTTTGTTGTTTCTTTCTTCTTTTCTACTTTTCTTCTTCTACAAGAGCCAATTAATATGCTCATCGCCACCAAGTGGTCAGGGTGTGAAATGCAATTTGTCAAAATGACGGACGGCCCTCAGATTTTTCCGTCACCGTTTTAAAAAAACGGTCAATGACGGAAAATATTCAGTTAACGCGACCCCTGGTGTGTGTGTGTGTGTGTGCGTGTAGATCACCCAAGAAGACATCAGGAAGACACATGGAGGATCCACAGGAAGTAGAGGCTATTACTCCAGTGCCTTTGCCAGGTCAGTTGGTGTGCATATTTCAGTTGGTGCTGGTTACTGTAGTTCACTTGGAATGGTTTGAAGAAAAAAAAAAAATTGTGAGATGTTTTATGGTTGCGTTAATTGCATATGTACAGCTCATTCATATTAATTTATGCTGCTGGTATGGGTCATCTGGTATCAGCAATACCAGATCCATCATTCATCATCTATTCTGTTGTTATATTTCATTATTTAATTGTATACAACAGTTAGTTCCGATCGAGTCATTTGGTTGGACAAGAGGCATTCCATAAGTGCTGATATTCAGTATAACAGCACTGGGACTATTAACTAGGCATGTATCACTCCACTTTACAGGTGTTCTAACAACCGTTGATTACATCGTTGATTGTTATCTATCAATATTAGGGTTGTGCCGATGGACGATGTCATCGTCCATCGTGATGGCTGACTGACATCACGATGGAGAGCCACCATCGTGATGCCACGCCCCCCTCGTCCGACACACACTAATCCTATAGTATCTTCTATAGTTATTACCTAAAAACTTTTCAGGGATTGCTCCGTAAATAAATTGAAAGTATAACTAATGGTCCATATAAAGTGCTGTAAGTTAACTAGGGCTGCCCCCTAATAGTCGAATAGTCGGCTTAGTCGAATACGTTTTCATTAGTCGAGCAAAAAGTAAAACGTAAAAATAAGAAGGCATGAGCATCGCAAACCGAATACATCCGTGGTTGCAACAAGCCCTGATTTAACTCATCGCTGCAGGCATACTGACCAATACACCTGGGCAGGTAAACACCTAGGCAGGTAGACACCGCTAGACACACGGGACTCACACCGGTGATCGCGGCTGTAGTTCCCCGTGTCTGATCGCTGTAATTCGGAGCGTGAATATCGGTTGAATATCAAATATCTTTCTAACTTTAAAAAACACTTTAGTATTTTTTAAAACGATAGTCGCACATCCCTAGTAACGCCGTGAAGGTGAACCCTCCCAGACTCCGCTATTAACATGAACCGCTCCGCCGAAGGAGCCGCACATCCACACGCACCGGACACCAAAATACCAACAAACAAGGTGGCCCGCTTTGTGGGCCGCCACCCCCCCCCCCCCGACGACGATATCATCGTCCATCACAATGTTTTACTGTAAACATCGTCAACAGCCAATTTAAGGGACATCGCCCAACCCTAATCAACATATTCTTATTTCACTGGTTGCTGTTATCAGCGTGACGACCGAATCACAGCCGTGCTGATATTCAGTATGAGAGTACTCCCTCATGTGTGATACTGCTTAAATATTGTACAGTTCTGACATTTCTTGCCCTTACATGCATAATGAGTTCATTATGAAAAAAGGTTAAAGACCCTGACACTAGGGCTGGGCGATATGGTCAAAATCCTCGATCCCAGATATAGGTCATTTAATATCTTGATAACGATATATATCATGATATAACATGTTTTCTGGTAATTCAATAAATAGTCTATATAAAATGCTTTAAAACCAGGAAAAGACAACACTTATGACATCACGATATTGCGATATCCAAAAGCTAAGACGATATCTAGTCTCGTATCACGATTGCTCAGCTCTACCTGACACCTGTAATAATATAAATGTAGTTAATATTGATGCTTTCTCCCCCCCCCCCCCCCCCCCCACCCACCCCACCAACAGCTCTACGAATGCATATATGCTGATTTATAGGTTGAAAGATCCCGCAAGAAACGCAAGTAAGGGATTTTTTCTGTTTTGTCTTAAATTGCGGAGACTCCAGCATAAAAAGGGCGCTTGACCGTGGCAATCTGGTTCCAGTTCTGGCAAGTTATTGGTTGGACTCAAGCCCATCACATTAGTACAGAACAACACCACAATAGCTGTCACTGTGGGCCAGGTCTATGCTGGTGTTTCCAATGTTTTGATCACCACAAAATTATGTTATTTCAAGTGTACAAATCAAGTGCTTAATGTTTGCCTGTATTCTGCTCTCTGAATTTGTGTGGTGCTGTCATTGGTCTGTGATCAACAGAGTATTTAGATCTGGAGGACTTTCCTGAGCACATTAAGTGTTTGGTCCATAAGGAGAAGGAGTCAGAGGAGCATGAAAAACGACAGAGGGAGATTGAACGCAACACATGCAAGGTAGCCACATTGTTCTATGGAAGGCTCACGCTCAAATTCAGTCAGTTATGTGAGTTTTTCTTTTCTTTTTTTTTATAGACAAGTGATGCTTATTTATTTTTTGTATACATATGCCTTCTAGATTAAACTGTTCTGCATGCATCCTGGGAAGATGATGACAATGATGGAGAACAAGCTAGAAGTGCACAAGGATAAAACACTCAGGGAGGCAACAGAGATGGCCTATAAGGTAGGCTACGTGTATCTTGTCGTTTAGTCATTTAAGCAAACAAATACAGCAACAAAAGATGCGTTACAATGAGAATACTAATGGAAACCCTTTGTTTTGATAGGACATTAGGTCAGAGTGATCTCTGTGTCAAGATAAGCATGTGGTAATGTGTTTGTATTGGTTCATCACCAGCTGATGGAGCGGGAGGGAGTGGTTCCTCTGGATTGTTGTCGCTTGGTGAAATATGACGAGTTCCATGAGTATCTGGAGCTCTCCTTTGAGGGAGAGGAGGACACGCCAATGGGCCTACTGCTGGGAGGAGTCAAGACCTCGTACATGTTTGACTTGCTGCTGGAGACGCGCAGGCCAGAGCAGGTGTTTCAGCCCTACAAACCTGGAGGTCAGTAGGGCTTAATTTCGAGTGAGAGGTTTAACTATTTGCCAGGCTTTTTAGGTATTCACACTGAAAATGTGTAGACGACATATGTATCTCCAGTAAGCAGGTCTCCAAAAAGTTTGGTACCATTTCGCCTATTTACACTTTGCCCCGCTGCCCCGATCAACAACAAATTCTGAAACTTGCTATATAGCGCTTATTTGATATCCTGAAAATGTTTGCCTCCGTCTGGATAGATGTTTCTGTAGAGTGTAACTTTCAGGAAACCATCAAAAATCTTCTAAATAACCACCGGCCTGATTTAAACCAAATTGTACACATGCTCTATGGACGTGTCTGATAAAGTTATTCAGGGATTTTAAAAATAATTAAGGCTCCAAGGAGCTGTGGGCGGGACCTCGCAGTTTCCGTCGGGGTGTGTCGTGAATCGTGTCGCGACAGGTTCTCGTCATTCGCGGTCCATGCAGTGTGCGAAAGACTGGGGCATTCACAGCGAGACTCGTTTTAGCTAACATTAGGGTTAGGGAATGGCACAAGTCGGCCACGCCCTTCGACATAGAGTCACAAAAAGCACAACTTTTCTCAAGTTCCATCTTCTGAGTGTACTGAAAAATTTTGAAGCAGAACGGACAAATCCCCTGGGAGGAGTTTGTTCAAACAGGAGGCGAAAATTGTCAAATGACAACAAAATGGCCGCCAAAAGTCAAAATGTAAATAAAAATAGCCGACTTCCTGTGGGTTTTGGGGTATGGGTCCAAGAGGCTTTTTGTAGGTCTTAGACTGTTATACATGCCTACCGAGTTTCATACATATCCGTGAAACGTGGTGCCGGGGCTGCTTTTTTTAAAGCCTGTAGGGGGCGCTACAAACATGACAAACACGATTTTTGGTACGTGAGCTCCAGGCACCAGTCTACACGTGTCCTGTGAATTTCATATTCATATCTACTACGGTCTTTGTACAGTGATTTATCCTGCCATTAGAGCGCCACCCAGTGGCGGAATTTTTTTCTCCTTTTGAAGTGAGCCTCAGGGAGCCATGGGCTATCATAATAATAATAATAATAAATTAATAAATAATACATTTAATTTCTAATGCACATCTAAAGCACATTTCATCAGCAAGATCTCAAAGTACTACAACGTTAAAAGAAGTTAAAAACAAGGTAAAGGAAATTAAAAACATACTCAATAAAAACAATAAGACAAGGTTAAAAATCAGTTTGTGATTAACATTCATAGGCCTTTCTGAATAAAAAAGTTTTCAGGCCTGTTTTAAAAGTCTAGGCTCTGAATGGCCCTCAGCTGGGTAGGGAGGCTGTTCCAGAGGCGTGGTGCGGCCGAGCAGAAGCCTCGGTCTCCCATGGTGGAGAGCCTGGTACTGGGGACTTGGAGGAGCAGGGTGTTTGTGGATCTGAGGGTGCGGGTGGTGGACTATAGGGTGATGAGTTCTTGGAGGTATGTAGGTGCATGTCCATGGATGAATTTTGTAGTTGATCCGGGATGAGACAGGGAGTCAGTGCAGTGATTGAAGGATGGGGGTGATGTGCTTGTATTTACGGGCTCTCATCAGGACCCTGGCAGTGCTGTTTTGGATGTATTGCAGCTTCTGGATGGTTTTGCCAGGTATCCCGATGAAGAGCCCGTTACAGTAGTCCAGCCTTGAGGAAATGAAGGCATGGACCAGTTCTGCTGCTGGGAGGGATAGAGTGGGACGGAGTCTTAAAATATTGCGGAGATGGTGGAATGAGGTTTTGCACAGATGTTTTATGTGGTCGTTGAAGGTCAGGTGGGGGTCAAACCGAACTCCCAGGTTTGTTGCTGAGGCGGAGAGAGGAATGATCTGTCCGTCGAAGGTAAGTTGGGATATGGGTGAGGAGTGAGCCTGATGAGGGGTACCAATGAGGAGTGCTTCTGTTTTATTGCTGTTCAGCTGGAGGGAGTTACCGTTCATCCATGTCTTGATTTCCTCAAGGCAGGAGGTAAGGGATGACAGGGCTTTGGAGGGGTTTGGGGCGGTTTTGATATATAGTGTGTCATCAGCATAACAGGGGAAGGAGAGTCCGTGTTTGCTGATGACTTAACCGAGGGGAAGCATGTAGATGGTGAAGAGATTGGGGGCAAGGACTGACCCCTGGGGAACGCCACAGGTGACACGGAGCGGCCTGGACTCACATCCTCCGAGCGAGACATGTTCAGTCCTATCTGAAAGATAGGACTTAAACCACTGCAGTGCGTGGTCTGTCAGTTGAATGATGTTATAGAGACGCTCGAGGAGGATGGTGTGGTCCATGGTGTCGAAAGCTGCTGTCAGGTCCAGGAGGATGAGGAGTGATGGTGACCCTGAGTCAGCAGTCATCAGAAGGTCATTTGTCACCCTGAGCAGAGCTGTCTCGGTGCTGTGGGCTGAACGAAAGCCTGACTGAAATTTTTCAAACAGGTTATGTGTGAGGTAGTCCTGAAGCTGTATGGCAACTGTTTTCTCAAGTACCTTGGATAGAAAGGGGAGGTTTGAAATAGGCCTGTAGTTTGTGAGGTTGTCCGGGTCCAGGGAGGGTTTCTTCAGGAGGGGGCGAATGACAGCAGCTTTGAGGGCAGGTGGAACATGGGCGGTTTGAAGTGAAAGGTTAACAACCTGAGTGATGATTGGACTGAGGATAGAGATGTATGATTTAAGCAGTAGAGTAGTTGGGAAGGGGTCTAAGCAGCAGGTGGTCGGCTTCATTCCTCTGATGATTTTCTCAATGTAACTCTGCTGGACCTCAGAAGCAAGGGAGGGATAGCAGACTCCCCACAAGGTGGGACGGAGCAGGGGGAGAGGGAGGGAAACGCGATTATTTTTTTAAATATCAAAATACTTCCAATTACTTTTTTTCATTAAACAGTCTCCAGATGCTACTTGTGAAGTTTCGTGCAAATCGGAAAAAAGCGCATAGATGGAAGCCTTACTGTGCGTTCACATCAGAAGCGAATTGAGCTGCAAAGACGCTTTGGTCGCTCATAAAGTATTGCTGCGAATATTTCTGTTCGCTTTTGTCGCTCAAGTCGCTCATGACGTACAATTCAATTTTGCAGACGCATTTAAAGGAGCCGTATGCTTTTAGTACAGACAGCCATATCAAAGAGTGAACTCCCATACACTTTGGCCATATTGCAGAGACGGTTTTGCTTGTTGGATAAATGCTTCGACGGCAAGTAGGACAGTGATTCCCCTCCAATATATACGATAGTCGCACATCCCTCGTAACTACGCCCGTGAAGGTGAACCCTCCCGGACTCCGCTATTAACATGAACCGCTCCGCCAAAGGAGCCACACATCCACATGCACCAGACACCAAAATACAAACACATGTTTTCCATTTGATTGCTTTTAAATAAAGTTGTGTGCAGTTATATGGTTAAATACGATTATTAAAAGTGATCATGTCTCCTTCCTGGTCCAGAACCGCTTGGTCCATGCCGTTAATAGGCGGCCCGCTACGTGCGTGCTTGTAAAAATGATATTTAAGCCTGATTATTACGGTATTGTATTGTCAACGCATAAAAACTGATTTTATAAAAAGGCAACTCGCATACATAACTAATAGAGATGTTCCGATACCATTTTTTCCCTCCCGATTCCGATACTTGTGCGTGGGTATCGGCCGATACCGAGTACCGATCCGATACCAGTATGTTATAAAAAACATATCATACATGCATGACTGTGATATGATTATCATAGTGGCAAGGCCTGGCTCAGGTTAAACTCTTTGTAAAACATGAATAAATACAGCAAATTCAAGCCATTTATTTTTAAATAGAATACAAAAACAGTAGTGCAAATGCAATTATTAAAAAAAAAAGTGCAGCCACAATATTTTTAAATAAAAAAGGTATTTAAATAGAACAGTATAAAAAGTGCAACAGCAACTTAAATTATTTCTTTCAAAAAAACGTATAGTGCAACACCAACCTATAAAGTAAACATTCAAAAAATACAAATCAAAAGAGCAGAAGTTGCACAGTAAACAAATATACCTTAACACAAGTAGGCTACACATTGCAGTAGCATTTTAGCAATTTAGTATTGCTCATAATTTCAAGAGCAAAGGGAGATTCTTTTTCAAGAAGATGAGCATTTCTGCTCTCTCGCCTCCTAGCCTGTTCCTTCTTGCATTAACAATGTTGGACGCTACACTGAACAGTCTCTCACTGTCAACACTGGTACAAGGAGAACAGAGAAACTTTGCAGCAGTGGAAGCCAGGGTGGGAAACCGAATTTGGTTGACTCCCCAGTACTGGAAGGGGCTGTCTGAGCGTGGGATGGTTTGCTCTGTCAAATAAGTCTGTATTTGAACCTGTGTGCTGCTTGTGCTACTTGGCCCACGTTCCTCATCATGCGCCTGTAGGATTTCCTCGAAAAGGCCTTTCAAACTGCTCTTTCTGCTGCTGCTGTCTGGCTGTGCTTCCATGCGTGGGGCTTTACTGGGGTTGCCTGGCACTGCCTCTGCTCCCTCAGCTGTGGTCCTGCTGCTCAGTAACGCCTCCATCTTCTCCACCTCTCGGGTCAGAGCACCCTTGGCATGCTTGATGCTGTCTGCACCTGTGAAGTATCTGAAACAACAATGAAAAATATTAAGTGTCCTAATATGTAAAATAAACAAATAAACAAGCTCCTCTATAGTAGCTTTTAATGGTAACATTAATGCAATAGTAATCAATAATAATGCAATATGTAGTTATCCAAAATACCATTTCAAAATGTTGTTTATAATATAGACATTTAATTTAAAAAAAAATTAGACATACCTGTCTTTGAATCGTGGGTCTAAAAGAGTGGCAACTGTATACAAGGGCTCATTCTCAATGGTCTTGAATCTTTTCTGGACAGCCTCAAGGAGGGTTGTCTTCATGGTTTTTATACCTGTGTCCTCCTCGTTCTCCCGAGCAAGCAGGCGTTTCAGCACTGTGACCGAGGGGATGACTTCAGCTGCAGATGAGGTGGAGGAGCTCATCTGTCTGGTCAGTTCTTCAAATGGTGCCAGAACAGTGATTGTTTTCTCCAGTAAAGCCCACTGGTTAGCCGTAAGGGTCGCTGGCAGGTCGTAGTCAGCTCCATATGCTGAAATTGACCGCTTCTGCTCCAGTAAACTCTCGACCATATAGTAGGTACTGTTCCACCTCGTTGCTACGTCTTGGTGCAGACGTTTGGTGGGCATTTTGAGGTCTTTTTGAAGATCCTCTAGGCGTGCAGTAGCCAGTGACGAGTGCTTGAAATGCGCGACTATCTTCCGTCCATTCGCCAGTGCATCACTCACACTTCTCTGTGATAGTAGCCCTTCATGCACCACCAGCTGGAGAGTGTGGGCGAAGCATCCCAAGCTTGGGACATCCATCTCGTCCATGGCTTTCTTCATGTTGTTAGCGTTGTCGCGCAAAACAACATGAACGTTGGACTTGGGGATTTTCCACTGTAATAGCATCCCCTCAATTGCTTCGGCAATGAATGCGCCAGTATGTGACCCTCGGAACTCGCTGGCGTGCAGCACCGCACTTCGCGGGGTAAATGTTGACTCTCTGTCCACCCAGTGTGACGTTAAGCTTAGCAAAGACATGAGGCACACGTCGGAGGTCCAAATGTCTGTGGTAAAGCTGACTGCTTGCACGTCTTTAAGCATACACGAAATGTGTTCCCTAACTGCCTCGTATAATTTGGGCAGCGCAGTATCAGAGATATATTTACGACCTGGCAAACAGTACCTTGGCTCCAAATGCTCCATTAAGCGGCGAAATCCCACATTTCCGACAACAGACAGGGGTTGGTCATCCAGGACAATAAATTCCACGATTTTGTCTGTTATTTTTGTTGCCTTTGGGCTGTCTCTGGGGAATTTATCTCGTCGCTGGAAGGCAGCTTCCAGCGTTTGCTGCTGCGGCTCGTCCTTATTTTTCCTTTTGGCTCCGGTAAATTTGTCATGCTCTTTAGCGTGACGCGTCTTTAAGTGTTTAATTAAGTTGCTTGTATTAAAATTAGCAACACTTGTGCCACCCCTCGAAATGTTGTCATTGCATATCTTGCATGTCGCAGTCTTACTGGTGGCATCATCCAGTGTGTAATACTGCCACACCGCCGACATGATGTGCTTGTTGGCTTAGCTCCAAGCCTCGCGTCAGCCGGCTCAACACAGGTGTGTGTCTGTGTCACGTGATCAATTCTTCCTCGTCCCTCTAAAACAGCAGGTTGCAGCACAGCGCCACTGTTTTAAGAGCGGCGAAGAATAACTGTGCCAGAGCTTCACCGGATTTCCACCGGGGACGTGAGCGCCGTGTTCGATCGGGAGGGTGATTTTATTTTGAAAATTGACGGGATGCTCTATGGCTTTTACTATTTCACTTCCTGCCCGACGCGGTTCAGCAGCGGCTCGCGTCAAAAATAGAACGCTACGTAAAGATAGTGTTGCGGCTGCGGTGCGCCGCTCCTGGGACGCTGCTGAGACGTTACGCAGCGCCCGGTAGAAATGCTTTTATTGACTGGAGTGACAGCGATCAGCAGCGGCGAACGCGACGCAGCCGTAACTCGCGTTACTAATTGAATAATTAATTAATTAATACCGATACCAGCATTTTCGGCAGTATCGGAGCAATTTCCGATACCGGTATCGGAATCGGAACAACTCTAATAACTAAGCGCAATTAAGCGCACAAAAAAAGTTCCCTGCCTAGCAGCTACTGAATGAATGAATGAATAGATGAATGGAATGGGCGGTAACTTTCGAGAATAAATTATACTTGTATAAATTATACACCTCCGCCCAGGCCAGAGCCTTTTTGTTGCGATCTCTGAAACAAAAAAGGCTTGGATCGTACAACACGGGGTGCCCAGCCACAGCCGCGATTAACTTTTCCGTCCACATTTTGATGTACAGTAGGAACCAAAAAAGTACAGTAGGAACCAAAGTGAAGAGCGTCTACATTCCGATTGGCTGTCAGTGTTTTGCCGCTGAAACGCGTCATAGTAATTTGCATAAAGTTCAGCCGTCTTCAACTTTTTTTGGTCGCTCTGGTTGCTCAACTTTTGCCGCTGGTAGCGTTGGTCACTTGTGACGCTTTGGTCGCTCTTGCCCATAGAAAGTGAATGACTTCCGATGATTTGGTAGCTCAATTCGCTTCTGATGTGAACGCACAGTTAGACCTACTGTTGTGGACTTTTCGTGCTGTAGCGGAAAAAAGGGTGGTAGTGGGTGTGGCCTATATGGGGAGGTGCAGCTATATTGTCCGCACGTGTGGATATAAGGTTTTTGATTGTGCGACAAACTACGCGGGAGTTATTAGCGTTACGGATTTTGCTCAAATACAGCGCCACCTAGTGGTCTTCCTAGTGGCCGACATGAAAGTGACGCATGGAATATATAATTTTTCACCAGGCCTGACAACTTTGCCAAATAAAAACAGTCAAATGTATATGTTCAGGGTGTCAAAATCGCCGTCAAAACGCCAAATAATAAGAATAATTAAAGCTCCAAGGAGCTGTGTGCGGGACCTCGCCGAGTCCGTCGGGGCGTGTCGTGGATAGTGTCGCGACAGGTTGGCGTCCGACGCGGTCCATGCAGTGTGCGGTAGACCGGGGCGTTCACAGGGAGACTCGTAGTAGCCAACATTAGGGTCAGGGAATGGCACAAATCGCATCAGTTTGACATTCCATTCAAAATGGCCAACTTTGACGATACGCCACGGACACGCCCTTTGACGTAGAGTCGCAAAGAGCACAATTTTTGTTCGGCACCATCTTCTGACTGGACTGATGGATTTTGAAGCAGAACAAACAAATTCCCTGGGGGGAGTTTGTTCACAAACATTGGAAAAAAAGACCACTGAATTCACAATGGCCAAATTTGACGGCACGCCATGGACACGCCCTTTGACGTAGAGTCGCAAATATCACAAGCTTTGTTTAGCACCATGTTCTGATTGCACTGATGGATTTTGAAGCAGAACAAACAAATTCTCTGGGGGGAGTTTGGTCACAAACATTGGAAAAAAAGACCACAGAACCAACTTTGACGGAACGCCACGGCCACGCCCTTTGACGTAGAGTCGCAAGGAGCACAATGTTTGTTCAGCACCATCTTCTGACTGTACTGACAAATTTTAAAGCAGAACAAATAAAATCCCTGGGAGGAGTTAGTTCCCAAACATGGGAAAAAAATACCACTGAATTAAAAATGGCCAACTTTGACGGCACGCCACGGCCACGCCCTTCGACGTAGAGTCGCAAATAGCACAACTTTTCTCAAGTAACATCTTGTGAGTGAACTGAAGAATTTTGAAGCCCAAGGGACAACTCCCCTGGGAGGAGTTCGTTCAAATACAACGGCAAAAAACATCACGGAATTGAATATGGCCTACTTTGACGGCCCGCCACGGCCACGCCCTTCGACGTAGAGTCGCAAATAGCACAACTTTTCTCAAGTTCCACCTCCTGAATGGATAAAAAAAAATTGAAGCCCAGGCGACAAATCCTCTGGGAGGAGTTCGTTGAAATAGGAGGGGAAAATTGAAAAATGACAAAAATTGAAATTAAAATATGTGACTTCCGGTGGGTTTTGGGGTATGGGTCCAAGAGGCTTTTTTGTAGGTCTTGGACGGTTACATGGGCCTACCGAGTTTCATAAATATCCGTGAAACGGGGTGTCGGGGCTGCTTTTTAAAATTCCTGTAGGGGGCGCTACAACCACGACAAACACGATTTTTGGTACGTGTGCTCCGAGCACCAGTCTACACGTGTCCTGTGAATTTCATATTCATAACTATTACGGTCTTTGTACAGTGATTTATGCTGACATTAGAGCGCCACCTAGTGGCGGAATTTTTTTCTCCTTTTAACGTAAGCCTCAGGGAGCCATGTGCTACCATCCTACCAAGTTTCGTTGAAATCGCACTTGCCGATGTGGAGATATAAACTTCTTAATTTTAAAGAGCGCCACCTAGTGGCGATGGTCTGAAAATGTGTACGATGGTTAATGGATGTATAAGGAACTATTGACCAAAGTTTGGTGTCGAACAAACATACGAAAGTGGAGAAATTGTCCACTTGCATTTTTGACGTAAAATTTACACAAATTAAAATATTTATAGCGCGCTTATTTTTCGAAATATCGAAATACTTCCAATTACTTTTTTTCATGGGACAGTCTGGAGATGCTACCTGTGAAGTTTCGTGCGAATCAAAGAAAGGCGCATAGTTGGAACCTATGGACGTAGTATTTGCGAGTTTTCGCGCTGTAGCGAAAAATAATTTTAGGCGGAAGTGGGCGTGGCCTATATGACGAGGTGCAGCAATGTGTCCTGCATGTGTGGATATAAGGTTTATGAATGTGCGACCAAGTATGCAGGAGTTATGAGCGTTACGGAATTTGGTCAAAAATAGCGCCACCTAGTGGTCTTCCAAGTGTGCGACATGAACGTGACGCATAGAATATATAATTTTTCACCAGCCCCGACAACTTTGCCAAATAAAAACAGTCAAATGTCTACGTTGAGATGGTGCAAATCGCCGGCAAAGTCGCTAAAATAA
Organism: Merluccius polli; assembly: GCA_030340625.1. Taxonomy (NCBI): domain Eukaryota; kingdom Metazoa; phylum Chordata; class Actinopteri; order Gadiformes; family Merlucciidae; genus Merluccius; species Merluccius polli. The sequence goes on from JAOPHQ010005433.1 coordinate 169,134, forward strand.
TAATAATAATAAGAATAAACGAAGCAATTTCAATAGGGACCTTCCAGTTTCACTGGCTCGGTCCCTAATTAAAGCTCCAAGGAGCTGTGTGCGGGACCTCGCCGAGTCCGTCGGGGCGTGTCGTGGATAGTGTCGCGACAGGTTGCCGTCCGACGCGGTCCATGCAGTGTGCGGTAGACCGGGGCGTTCACAGGGAGACGCGTAGTAGCTAACATTAGGGTCAGGGAATGGCACAAGTGGCATCACAGTTTGACATTCGATTCAAAATGGCCAACTTTGACGATACGCCACGGACACGCCCTGTGACGTAGAGTCGCAAAGAGCACAATGTTTGTTCGGCACCATCTTCTGACTGTACTGATGGATTTTGAAGCAGAACAAACAAATTCCCTGGGGGGAGTTTGTTCACAAACATTGGGAAAAAAGACCACTGAATTCAAAATGGCCAACTTTGACGGCACGCCATGGACACGCCCTTTGACGTAGAGTCGCAAATATCACAAGCTTTGTTTAGCACCATGTTCTGATTGCACTGATGGATTTTGAAGCAGAACAAACAAATTCCCTGGGGGGAGTTTGTTCACAAACATTGGGAAAAAAGACCACTGAATTCAAAATGGCCAACTTTGACGGCACGCCATGGACACGCCCTTTGACGTAGAGTCGCAAATATCACAAGCTTTGTTTAGCACCATGTTCTGATTGCACTGTTGGATTTTGAAGCAGAACAAACAAATTCTCTGGGGGGAGTTTGGTCACAAACATTGGAAAAAAAGACCACAGAACCAACTTTGACGGAACGCCACGGCCATGCCCTTTGACGTAGAGTCGCAAGGAGCACAATGTTTGTTCAGCACCATCTTCTGACTGTACTGACAAATTTTAAAGCAGAACAAATAAAATCCCTGGGAGGAGTTAGTTCCCAAACATGGGAACAAAATACCACTGAATTAAAAATGGCCAACTTTGACGGCACACCACGGCCACGCCCTTCGACGTAGAGTCGCAAATAGCACAACTTTTCTTAAGTAACATCTTGTGAGTGTACTGAAGAATTTTGAAGCCCAAGCGACAACTCCCCTGTGAGGAGTTTGTTCAAATACAACTGCAAAAAAGATCACGGAATTGAATATGGCCTACTTTGACGGCACGCCACGGCCACGCCCTTTGACGTAGAGTCACAAATAGCACAACTTTTCTCAAGTTGCACCTCCTGAACGTATAAACAAAATTTGAAGCCCAGGCGACAAATCCCCTGGGAGGAGTTTGTTCAAATATGCGGCGAAAATTGAAAAATGACAAGAATTAAAATTCAAATATCTGACTTCCGGTGGGTTTTGGGGTATGGGTCCAAGAGGCTTTTTTGTAGGTCTGGGAACCTTGCATGTGCCTACCGAGTTTAATACATTTCCGTGAAACGTGGTGTCGGGGCTGTTTTTTTTATTCCCTGTAGGGGGCGCTTCAAACACGACAAACACCATTTTTGGTACGTGAGCTCCGGGCACTAGTCTACACATGTCCTGTGAATTTCATATTCATAACTATTACGGTCTTTGTACAGTGATTTACGCTGCCATTAGAGCGCCACCCAATTGCAGAATTTTTTTTCCTTGTGACTTGAGCCATCAGGGAGCCATGGGCTATCATCGTACCAAGTTTTGTTTAAATCGCACTTGCCGATGTGGAGATATGAACTTAATTTTAAAGAGCGCCACCTAGTGGCGATGGCCTGAAAATGTGTATGATGCTTAATGGAGGTATAAGGAACTATTGACCCAAGTTTGGTGTCGTACAGACATACCAATGTGGCGAAATGGTCCACTTGCTTTTTTGATGTAAAATTTACACAAATACATTTTTTTATAGCGCGCTTATTTTTTAAAATATCGAAATACTTCCAATTACTTTTTCTCATGGGACAGTGTCCAGATGTTATGTGCGAAGTTTCGTGCGAATCGGAGGAAGGCGGATGGTTATATCGTATACGTAGTATTTTGGAGTTTTCGCGCTGTAGTGGGAAAAAAATGTAGGCGGAAGTGGGCGTGGCCTATATGAGGAGGTGCAGCAATGATTCCTGCACGTGTGGATATAGTTTTTGGATATGCGATAAAGTATGCGGGAGTTATTAGCGTTACGGATTTTGGCTCGGATTCACTACAAATGGCTTGGGGACACTTCTCTCATTGCCCCTGATTAACGTGCCCCCGTCAATCGCTGCAAAAGGCCAAATCGCTGGGGTCAGCAGTGCGTGTGGTCTATGAATACCTTTCGAGACTGCAGTCTCGAAAGACTGCAGACTTGCAGTTTTAATTAGGGACTGAGCCAGTAAAACTGGAAGGTCCCTCTTGAAATAGGTCCGTTTATTAGGGACCGAGCCAGTAAAACTGGAAAGGTCCCTTTTTGAAATTGAAATTGAAATTTACGTCAAAAAAGCAAGTGGACCATTTCTCCATTTTGGTATGTTTGTTCGACACCAAACTTTGATCAATAGTTCCTTCTTCCTCCATGAAGCATCGTACACATTTTCAGACCATCACCACTAGGTGGCGCTCTTTAAAATTAAGAAGTTTATATCTCCACATCGGCAAGTGCGATTTAAATGAAACTTGGTACGAAGATAGCCCATGGCTCCTTGAGGCTCACATCAAAAGGAGAAAAAAATCCTCCACTAGGTGGCGCTCTAATGTCAATGTAAATCATTGTACAAAGACCGTAATAGTTATGAATATGAAATTCACAGGAAATGTGTAGACTAGTGCCCGGAGCTCACATACCAAAAATGGTGTTTGTCCTGTTTGTAGCGCCCCCTAGAGGGAATTAAAAAAACAGCCCCGGCACCACGTTTCACGGATATGTATGAAACTCGGTAGGCACATGCCCCAAAACCCACCGGAAATCAGATATATTTAATTTAATTTTGTTTCATTTTTAAATTTTCGCCGCCTATTTGAACAAACTCCTCCCAGGGGATTTGTCGCTTGGGCTTCACAATTTTTCTATATGTTCAGAAGATGGAACTTGAGAACATTTGTGCTATTTGCGACTCTACGTCGAAGGGCATGGCCGTGGCGTGCCGTCAAAGTCGGCCATATTCAATTCCGTCGTTATTTTTGCCGTTGTATTTGAACGAACTCCTCCCAGGGGATTTGTCCGTATGGCTTCAAAATTCTTCAGTACACTCAGAAGATGCAACTTGAGAGAAGTTGTGCTATTTGCGACTCTACGTCAAAGGGCGTGGCCGTGGCGTGCCGTCAAACTTGTCCATTTTTCATTCAGTGGTATTTTTTCCGATGTTTGGGAACTAACTCCTCCCAGGGATTTTGTCCGTTCTGCTTCAAAATTGGTCAGTACAGTCAGAAGATGGTGCTGAACAAACATTGTGCTCTTTGCGACTCTACGTCAAAGGGCGTGGCCGTGGCATGGCGTCAAAGTTGGCCATTTTGATTTCAGTGGTATTTTTTTCCGATATTTGGGAAATAACTCCTCCCAGGGATTTTGTCCGTTCTGCTTCAAAATCAATCAGTACCGTCAGAAGATGGTGCTGAATAAACGCTGTGCTATTTGCGTCTGTACATCAAAGGGCGTGTCTGTGGCGTGTCGTCAAAGTTGGCCATTTTCTATCGAATGTTAAACTGTAATGCGATTTGTGCCATTCCCTGACCCTAATGTTAGCTACAACAAGTCTCCCTGTGAACGCCCCAGTCTACTGCACACTGCATGGACTGCGACGGATGAGAACCTGTCACGACACTATCCACGACACACCCTGACGGACACGGCGAGGTCCCGCACACAGCTCCTTGGAGCTTTAATTCTTTTTCAATAATCAATTATTCAATCATTTGTGTATACAGTTTGGTCATTGCATGCAGCAGATTATATTATGGCTTATTGTATAGTATTAATAATTAATTTAATGATCTTGCACACTGCCACATTTGCTGTTCTGGATGTCGGAAAAGTACTCTTCATTTGCTTGTGTATATATCATCCCAATGTGTGTTGTCCCTGGGTGGTGTGTGTCTGCAGAGGTGATGGTGAAGGTTCACGTGGTGGATCTGAAAACTGACACCATCATTCCTCCCATAAGTGTCAGGGCGTTCCTCAACCAGACCATCACTGAGTTCAACAAGCTCATCGCACAGGTTGTTGTTCTTTTTCTCCTGTCTCAGTCAGTCTTTGCAAAAGAAAAGTTATATCTGAAAGAATGTGTGCACGTATTTGACAGGAGTTTCCTGTCCTTGGATTCAATATTGTGTGCGATCACAGCTTGAAAGAGAACAGTGTAGGCTTTGTGTCTGCTGATCTTTGTGTGTGCTGTGGTCATGTGTTCTCCAGGCCACAGGGCTCTCTGCAGACACCATGCGAGTGGTCCTGGAACGCTGCTATAACGACCTCCGCCTCCTCTGTGTTCCAAACAAGACACTGAAAGCCGAAGGCTTCTTCCGAAGCAACAAGGTGCTGTTGCCTTTTTTAAATATTTTTTTTAAATTATCTATACTTTTGCATTTCATTTGATTAATGTTGATATAAATACAAATATCTGTTGAATTAACTGTCCTGTCATCTCATCCTGTCATGTTTTCATTGCTCTGCAGGTTTTTGTGGAGAGCTCTGATTCACCAGACCAACAGGTCACATTCACTGATTCTCACTTGTGGAAATTGCTGGATCGCCATGGTAACACAATTCGACTGATGGTACTTCTTCCAGAGCAGTCACCTGGGACCCTGAACAATAGAACTGCTTGCCAAAAAGCAGGCGGTGACTTGGATGCCTCCTTTGAGGGCTCAAAGGCCAACAGGAAACCTGTAGAGGCAATCTTGGAGGAGAGCACAGAGAAGCTCAAGAGCCTCTCTTTCCAACAGCAGCAGCAGGGCTCTAACAACAGTGATGGCCAGAAGAGCTCGGACACTAGTGATTTTGAGCACATCGAGTCCCCCACTCGGGAGCTGGACTCCAGCTCCTCTGTGTCGGCAGCAGCGGACAACCGAGAGCTGGAGGACCGGATCCAGGCAGCGGTGGTGGTAGTGGGGAGCGGTGCCGGGGCCTCCTTGGACCCCGACAGCCAATTTGCCTGCGAGGAGCGCTCCGACTCGGAGGTGCACAACGACCGCAGCACCAGCTCAGTGGACAGTGACATCCTAAGCTCCAGCCACAGCAGCGACACACTGTGTAACGCAGACAGCGGGCCCATCCAGCTGGCCAACGGGCTGGACTCACACAGCATCACCAGCAGTCGCCGCTCCAAGGCCCACGAGGGCAAGAAGGAGACCTGGGACACGGCAGAGGAGGACTCTGGCACAGACAGCGAGTATGACGACAACGGCAAGAGCAAGACGAGCAGCACGCCGTATATGTACTTCAGAGTGTCTGAACCATGCGCCCAGGGCGAGTCCTCTGGAGATGCTCAGAAATGTACTTGCTTCTTTTTTTTTAATGTTTGAAGTATTTATGTAAAAATGGTTGTATACACATACAAGTTTGTGGATTAGGAAACATTTGTTTTTACATTTACATTTACTACCGCATTTGAGAGCCAAAGCGGAACACTGCTTGTGTGTCACATCTAATCTACACTAGCCGGTGTGTCACATCTAATCTACACTAGCTGGTGTGTCGCATCTAATCTACACTAGCTGGTGTGGGTCACATCTAATCTACACTAGTTGGTGTGAGTCATCGAATCTACAGTAGCTGGTGTGTGTCACATCTAATCTACACAAGCTGGTGTGGGGTGCTTTCAAAGTGCAGCTTTGCCTTTTCAACCTTTTTGTTTTTGTCTAATGTAAATTATGTTTTTAAATGAATTGGTGATGGTTGCTGCCCACAGGTATACTGGTCCATGTGGATAAGAGGATAACATTGGCAGCCTTCAAACAGAATATGGAGCCCTACGTAGGAGTGGGCTCCACCCAGTTCAAGGTGTTCCGCGTGTATGCTAACAACCAGGAGTTTGAGAGCGTACGGCTCAACGAAACCCTCTCATCCTTCTCTGACGATAACAAGGTCTGTATTCTTGGTATATACAACACGTCACATGCTGCTGTCTAAACATGTGTGTAGAAGGTACTGACTCTGTGACTGATACACCATACAGATAACGATCCGACTAGGAAGAGCGCTGAAGAAAGGGGAATACAGAGTGAAAGTGTACCAACTACTAGTCAATGAAGCAGAGGTAAGATCTCGAGCTTAAATCAAAATTAGATTTTTCTGAATTTAAAATATTCATGAGTTATTGTGTGTCCATTTGCATTCCTTTTGCAAAAATGAACCATACTTGCTTGTTGTGCTTATGTTTCTTGTTTTTTTATATCCCCAGCCCTGTAAATTTCTTGTGGATACAGTGTTTGCAAAAGGCATGACTGTGAGGCAGTCTAAAGAAGAACTGCTTCCACAACTGAAAGAACAGTGTAAGCTTGATCTCAGTATTGACAGGTGAGATTTTTTCTTCTTGCACATTCATATGCAAGCTCAATGCATGTTGCCAAGTTCTGTCTTTCTGTCTATTATCCACTTTCCACTTTTGTAATGATTGATTTGCATTAAAACGCAGTGTGTTGTTTTTGTGTATGACCAGGTTCCGACTCAGGAAGAAGACGTGGAAAAACCCAGGAACAGTGTTCCTGGACTACCATGTCTATGAGGAAGACATCAACATCTCCTCCAACTGGGAGGTCTTTCTGGAGGTCCTCGATGGTAAGAACATGCTTCATATGCAGATGGAAAGCTAGTGTATTTTTTTATGTCACTTACGGTAACTAGGGACAGGAATCGGCAGGGACCTACGAATATGATATTACAGCGATTTATTTATTTCATTTTTTTGAGTGCCGATAGGACATGTATTGCGATTCTGTAAATACTGCGATGCGATATAACTTTGATGGCCGACACACACACACACATATAGTTACACACAGTTGATATAAATTGGCCATATGTGAATACACTATAGTGCCCTCTGTAGGACGCTATCATTCATTTGCTTCCAAGATAACGTTACGGTTTCTGGTGGGGGGTTTTTGTTGCAAGAACAGTTGGGGTCAACCTGACGATACAGGTATTATGGAATCAAAGAATCACGATATTTGCATGAATCGATTTTTTTTAAATTATTATATATTTTTCCCCCCATCACTACATTTGAACAATCCTCATCCTACTCTACTCCACCAGAACCAGAGAAGATGAAGTCTATGTCACAGTTGGCTGTTCTCACCAGACGCTGGAGCCCCGCTCACATGAAGCTGGAGGCCTTCCGGGAAGTGGTCCTGGAGAGTAGTGGTGTGGAAGAGCTCAAGGAAAAGGTGACGCTGCCCCTGCTCATCTGTTTCCTAGTAGCCCCCTTTATACAGAGGTCCTGCAATATTGCCGGAAAGAAGATCCGTCATTATGCTGGTTTTGTTTTTTTACACAGAACTAAACCAAGCCGGCGTAAGTCCACCCCATGTGTGCATTTACATAGCATGCCCGGCGTTCCGAAGTCGGAGGCATGACGTGTTCGTGCAAAGTTGCTGTGCATCGTATCAACGTTATAATGGCGTAAAAGGAGAAATTGAAGCGAAATTGGGAGCGGTTCAAGCCAGAAAGGTGGGCGGACCTTAGACGCCATAGACGGAGACGTTTGGTTCTTCTTGGTCAATTCACGCTGGTCTCTGAAGGAAGAATGTAGAGAAGAGAGAGACAATAAGGGCCCATGTTCTGGGCTTATGTCCTCAACAATTTTGATGAAGATAATCGGCAGAGTCAAAATGTCACACCCCTGTTGCGCCATGCCGGTTCACCCTTTTTACACAAACGTGGCTTTGTTACTACCTCTGCTGCCGGCTTAAAGGCAGAAAAACAATGCCTCCCCATTCCGTGTTTGTACCTTTTTATACAGAAAGCGAGGAGGTATAACGGCGCAACACTCCCGCCTTGAACAGGCTGTGTAAAAGGGGCTTATGTTTGCTTAAAGAAGAGCAAGGCATTTTGTACTTCTCCCGACATAATATGTAAGATAAGATGTCCTTTATTCATCCAATCGGGACATTTAGGAGTTGCCATTTTATTTGGGTAAACTAAAGGCAAAATAACAGAAAGCAAAAGTAGCTTGTAAGTTAAAGGATAACTTAAGGATTTTTCAACCTGGACTCTATATTCCCATAATTTTGCAATTGGTCCAGTATTGCATTGCTGCCCGCAAAACAGGCAGCAATGTAAAACTATAGGGCATTAGCATCCTGTCAATGTATGTCCTCTTGCCATTGAGCCATCCTTGTTTTGCCATTGAGAGGCTCAAATTGTTATTGTACATGTGTGACAACATTATGGAAAGGATCCCTACAGAGAAATAAAACCTTTGTCTATACCTTTCGCTTGATCCAGGCTGTTTGTTATTGTGTCTAAACAAGTCTCGCCAATGAAAGTCTTGCTCTGAACTTTCCTTGGCGAGACAAGGTTAGCTCCATAATTTTGTCAGACATTTAGAATAATAATCAGAGCATGTCAGTGGCAAAACAAGTACTTTTAGAGGAGGTACATTGACAGGGCGCTGGGATGGGAAAATAGGGTTTAGGTTGAAAAATCCTGAAGTTATCCTTTAAAAGGCACGTCTTGAAACACTCTGTCTTTGCAGCTCTGTGAAATAAGTGGAATACCGTTGGAGAACCTGGAGTTTGCAAAGGTATGTTAGAATTAGTCCCTAAGGAGGACATGTATGATTTTAATTTGTTTACTTCTTCCTGTTGGCAAGCTGACAAAGCATTTTTGTCTTGTGTTGTCCAGGGGAGAGGAACATTTCCTTGTGATATCTCGGTGTTAGAGATTCATCAGGATTTGGATTGGAACCCAAAGGTGTCGACTCTTAATGTGTGGCCTCTGTACATCTGTGATGATGGAGCTGTGGTCTTCTACAGGTACATTTACAGTGTTTCTCAACTTTTCTTTCTTTTCTTAGAGCATTTAACGCTAAGCATGGAGTTTGAAGCATACCTTTTTTTTCCAGTATCCAATCGTTGGTCATAGTAGAGTAGTGTTATATGCTGTAACTCATCCTGTGTCTCAAAATTCCACCCACATTAAAAGCATAGTTGTAGTAATAATATGCATGACCATAAAATACTACTAATATTTAATACAAATGTTGAAATATTATAGTATCATTGCAATCACAAATAATTAATTTCCCTTTATTTAAGGGTATGGTATGAAATGTTAGACTTAGAACTACCTTGATTACACATTTGTACAAATTCTATGTCTCCAGGGATAGCACTGAGGAACTTATGGATCTGTCAGAAGATGAGCGCAATGTGCTTATGAAGAAGGAGAGCAGCCGTCTGCTAAAGACCGGACATCGTGTCAGCTATTCTCCACGCAAAGAAAAGGCCCTTAAGATCTACCTAGACGGAGGCCCTGCTAAGGACTCAGGACAGGACTAAAATACACCCATGCTGCTGTTTTGGATTCTCTTCTTGCTACGGTGTAGTTTGGAGGGGGTCCTGTATGGGTGTCTTGAACTTCAAAGCAGTGCTGTGCAGTTAACATGTGGTCACTCTCTCAGCTCAAACAGGGCAGAGATTGGCTCTGAAATCCTATCGTGCACTATATTGTAATGTACTGTACAGTTTCAAAGGGAAGTACAGAAACTATACAATTAAAGATTAACATATCGTTTAGACGAATCAATTGAAATTGAAATAAGGCTACAGATACACACACTGCATGGATAGAACCACGAAACAGGAGAGTATGAAATCTTTAAAGAAAGTCCTCCTGTAACCACAGTGTTTTGCTTCCTAATTTTGTTGTCATCAATTGAGACTATCTTGTCGTCGGTAAGTTTATCGTTATCCTATCGTCTCAGCACTCCTTTGCTCTAAAAGATTTAAGTACCCTACGTTCTCATCTTTCCTTACAACGATGGACCCAAGTTAGGTGCAACAAAGAGCTAACAAATGTATCCTTAAATACTTTTGAAGACTTTGCTTGCAATTGTTGCAATTTTAAATTTAAGATTTGGTGGTACAAAGCAATTTAAATTTGGTGGGTTATTTTGATCTGACTTTTCCATAACTTCATAAGCACAGTGTTCTCCTTTATATCCTTTTATATAATACAATCTGGTACATATACAGTAGGTTCATCACATCACCACCTGAAACAAAACCAAGCAGGCAATGTTAAGAACCTTTTTTTGTTTTGTAAATTATTGTTTTGCAGCAGACCTAATATTGGGTTTTGCGAGATAACTCTGGCACAAGTCATCCCTATTTAACCTTTATTTTTGCTGGTAAAGTTGGTCGTTTTCTGTGTGTTGTGTGTGAACGCAATGCGTACCTCTAGTGGGAGCACTGGCGTGTGTTGTATAGTCGACAGGACAAGGTGGTTCTTGATGAGACAGATTTATGTATTGGCGCTTCTACTTACTGCTGCTTGATAGACTGTCTCCAGAGGGCTAAACCCATAGTCCTACAGCACTGCTGGGCTTCTGGTGCTACCCACCAGCTGTTCACTGTAGAAATGCCAATATCTTAATTGTGTTAATTTTAATTTCTTTAACATTTAAAATCCTGTGTGAACATAGTTTCAGGTGATTTTAGAATTGAATAAAATACTTTTTTCATAACTGGAGTTTCCTATCAATGTATATATTGAAATTAGACCTCTAAAAAAAAAAAGATTATGAAGATGAGAACATTGTTTTTATTATTTTTATTAATAGTTGTACAGGGTATATGTGCAATCAATGCTGATTATAACAACTGGATTCAATGTATATTTTATGACTACTGGAGGTTGTGGGTCTTTTCTGCATTGCTCTCGTCTTTCAGTCCTGATGTGATGCAATCAGGCACTGGCATTATGCATGATGTGGACAGCCAGAAAGTGCAAATAAGCATAAAGTCATGGTGGGTAGTAGTGGCTGATGTGCCTTGAGTTATACCAGAGCTTATAACATGAGTAAAAGCTTGGAACAGCTGCAACTGCATGCTACAATTCATATCTAGCAGTGAATATACTCAAGCCTGGATACTGAACATACAAGAACCCAGCTAGTAATAACTTGGAGATTAACGTTCTTAACTAGTGCCTTATTCTAAGGAAATGTATATTTGATATGATTTTCTAAATTAGTGTTAGCACTGTCATGGATTTAGCAAGCATCTAATTTGCTAAATGATATCCGATAATGCAATGTTTAGGAATAGTAGTCTAGACGATGTAGTCTATCTCTGAGTAGAGAGTGTCAGCCAGGTCCTCTTCACTGGATTGCTGTCCCTTAAGACACAGGGAGCCGCGTCTGTCAAAGACAATGCAGAATACAAGGCAACACTCATTGTGTGTGTGTGTGGGGAGGGGGGGGGGGGGGCAGCGCAGTTTCCTGCGAATCGACGCGATGCTACTGCGGAGCGAGAGCGTATGTGTTCGGAATTGCATACTAACGTACTGCCTACTACATAATAGTGGAGATTTGACTGTTTATATGTCACTTTATTGAGTTTTAATATTATTTCAGTCTTTAAAGTCATCCTGTAGATTTTCAATGTGTGGTCAGTTTATCGTGACACCTGTTTGGAAATTGACTCCAATGTTTTCGGCTGTGAGGTGACGTCTGAAGAGACGCAATGCATTGTGGGGCAGTTGAGTATGTCCAGTAAACTCACGCCTATAGAACAGTCACGTCCGCACATGGCGGCCATCTTACCCCAGGCAGCTCGGTCACCCGTAACATGTTTTGTAGTGGTAGGCCTACATGTACTTTTTAGATAACCATAAATTTCATCCGATTTTCAAACGGTTTGGTTTGTTATAAACGTCAAAGATGTAGTTATGACATTGCATACTTAGAACATAAAAAAATATAATGTTCTAAAATAGGTAGATTACAATATTTCCCATTACTACAAATGGGCTATAAGAAAGGCTGCATGTTGAAATCCCCACCCTGTACAGAGATCTTGCCTGTGGTAAGATGGCCGACCTGTGAGGACGTTCTAGCCTCCGCCGTAACACATCTAGCGTTCTATATATATATCTATAGCTGTGTCCCAATTCAGGGGCTGCATGCTTCGAAGTACGCAGCCTTCGCGGCCTTCGAAGGCTGCGTACTTCTGAGGGACCTTCGAAGGCCGCATCAACCGTTGTTAAATGAGAAGGTCTAGCCAGAGAATGTCTAATAAGGAGAGGAGTTCCACTCTCGGTTTACTTCCGGGTTCTGAACTGTTGCAGTTCCCCTCTGGTTCCATGTGAGGGCGCTCACAGGACGAGTGCAGAATGAATGGCGGTCTATGGAGCTATACCCCTCAAACTCCACTTTTCTCAGGATATAATTTTTTGTCTAGTAATTTGAATGTTGCTTTCGAAAGGGGACGCAAAGAAATTACACATTGCTGGGTGTTAGATTTTTTAGAGTCACTTATTTGCTTTAAAAAAGTCTTTTAAAATGTCAATGACGTCATACACATCTTACGACCAGAGATACTGCTTTACGGCAAGCCTCTCCCTTTCCCCAGAGAATGTCTAATAACTTCACAGTACATACATAACGATACGCAGATAAAAGTGCCAGCTACCAAAAAAAGTTGCTGTGTTAAAAAAAAAAGAACTTGGGCGAAAAAGTCCACCTTAACATTCTGGTCCCGCTTCAGATGCCAAGATGCCATCAAGCAGGATCTCTGGTCGTAATCAGTCCTTCACTGACCAATCAGCGTTCATTAGCAGAATGCTAGCGTGTTATGGGCAACAACAACTCGTCCTGTAAGAAATCGAAAGGACATAAGTACTCGTTCATTCAACTTTCGATCTATAACCCATGTTGAACTTGTAAAAACTACAATCAAATCTGAGATTTCTCAATGAGAATCAGGTGAAAGAGACACATTTAGCCGTCTAGCTCCATCTGCTCCCATTCATTCTGCACTCATGGGCGATCGCCCCCAGTGGAGCTCTGGTGGAACTGCAACCAAAATTCGGTACAATGGGACTTAATAGGGAGTGGACAGGCTCTCCGTAGACGGGCTCTGGTCTAGCCTTCGAAGCATTTCCTGGTTGCGTCACCAGCCGCGTCACCAGCCGTCAGTTGGTAGTAACGTAGCCGTTGCCTGTCAGTTTGTCGTCAGTTGAAAAACAGACGGAAGGGTTCTAATAAAGCAAAAAATGATCATAATAATGATAATAATGAAGTATAACAGTATAATAGTGATAATCATAAACGTAGCTCTTTATTCAATCCAATCGTTTAACTAGAGTTTGCAGTTTTACAGTCTGGAAATAAAGCAGGGATAATAAAAGTAATAAAATATAAGTAATTAGTAGGGATGTCCGATATTATCGGCCCACCGATATTATCGGCCGATATTATCGGCCCACCGATATTATCGGCCGATATTGGCATAAAAAAATCAATATCGGAAAATATCGGTATCGGTTAATCGATTTTGAAATAATTTCAGACATCTGTTATGTTTCAAGTGAGGACGTGGTTTGATGACATCATCAAACGCGCCGCGCCGTCTAAATAACAAGCCTGGGCATGTGCGGCCGTGTAGTGGGACGCTAGTTGTAGCTGTAGTTATGTCGGTGGTTTGGAATTATTTCAAAGTTTCTACGTTGAATAGTAAAATAGGGGTTATGCGCAACATACTAACGCATTCTGCGAAACAGGTCTCATCACAACCGGTTCAGGTCCGCTGTACCGCGCTCACTAGGGGTGGTTAATTGGTCCAATTTCCCGATTCGATTCCGATTATTGAAGTCTCGATTTGATTATAGACCGATTTTCGATTATTAACGATTATCGATTTGATTTTCGATTATTATAGTTACCGACTGAAGTCTATTTTTTTGAAAGACAGACGCAACACATGTTTTACTGTAGCCTTATAGCTATAATGTACACAGTTATAAAAACTTAAAAAAATTACAAATTAAAAAAATGTAAAAAAAAATGTAAAAAATAATCGATTTTTGACAAATTAATAATCGATTCATAATCGGACATTTCATAATCGCGATTAATCGATTATCGATTTTTTCCACCACCCCTAGCGCTCACATTATTTTATTTATTAATCCGCACTTCCAGACCGTCACCGGGGCTTCAGAGTAATGTGTCCGAGGAGAGTAGCCCACTCCCGGACTCACTCGCTAGCTTTAACTGCTGTTTTTTTCTGTTTTTTTTCATCCATCTTTTCTTCTCACTAACATTCAGATGTTAAAATCAAATAAAACGCCAACAGTAAAAAGGGCTAGCTAGGCCAAGTCAATAGCTGTCGCCGTCAGTTCCTACCGCTGCTACCGGCTTTTCCGGCAAGCGGAAGTCAGGAGACCTGTTTTCCGGTTTGGTCACGTGACGCTCGGCATAAAGCCTATTGCGGTTTGCAATGAGTGTAAAGCGGAGGTTTCACGTGGCCGCATATATCGGTATCGGTTGATATCGGTATCGGAAACTAAGAGTTGAACAATATCGGTTATTGGTTATCGGTAAAAAAGCCAATATCGGACATCCCTAGTAATTAGTAAAAGTATAAGTCGTAGTAAGTAAAAGTAATTAAATATAAACCCAATACTTATTACATTTAAATAAATTAATCGCCGCTTGGTGTCGCCATTGTAACTTTCCTGGCACTGAAAAGCGGCGCGCAAAGGATTTTGGGATATGCGAGGCCGCGAAGGATAGTTGCGGTGCATCCTCCAAAAAGAGGGAAAAGAAGTACGCATTTGAAGTACGCATTTGAAGGAGCCTTCGAATTGGGACAGCCTTCGCGCCGCGTTGTGACGTAATCGGCCTTCGAATGCGTACTTCGAAGCATGCAACCCCTGAATTGCGACACAGCTCATGACTCACCCCGCTCACTCAAATTCTTGCTAATCTAGTGCACATCCAGGCATTTCTCGCGTACACAAAATCCACATACGTTCACATCCGCAGTGTGAACGCACTACATACTCAATTTGACATAATTAGTATGAATAGTACGTTAGTATGCGATTCCGAACATAGCCATACTGTAGCGGTTTAGCCAGAGTCTATAATATCCTAATTCTCTCAGTCGAACAACTGCAACAGTTTTTTGTGCATTATAATAAACGAATAAAACATTATATAGAGGCCTAACATAAGGCCATGCCAACACAATGTCATAACAATAATCATGGAAAAGAGAAAATAATTATAACATAACTAATACTTTATGAGGAGATGTATTTCATGTTAGATCTATTGAGACTTATGGCGGTTGGTCTAGTGCAGGGGTCGGCAACCCAAAATGTTGAAAGAGCCATATTGGACCAAAAAAACAAAAAACAAATATGTCTGGAGCCGCAAAAAAATAAAAGCCTTATAGAAGCCTTATATTGAAGGCAACACATGCTGTATGTATCTATAGTAGCTATATTAGCCTACTATAGAAATTACTAAGTTAACTACAAATACATAATGAGCCTTCATGATTAAATGTTTATTTTTCCTGCAGTGCATCCTGTAGCAGTGGTTCTCAACCGGTGGGGCGGGGCGCGGGTTCAAAAAGGAGGCGCGTATTTGCGCCGGACTGTCCGGTTTTTCAGCCCTGTCCGGCGTCCGGCGCAGCATCAAGCCGGGCGCGTATTTGTCCTCCTTTTTGAGAGCGCAATAGTAACACACCGCGCCCCCCCCCCCCCCCCCCCGCCGGCCATAGGTCCGCGGTGTGTTACTATTGCGCGCACCACCACCCCCCGCCGTCGGCCGGAGTGTTACAATCGCGCGCGCCCCCCCCCCCCCCCCCCCGTCGGTCGTAGGTCCGCGGTGTGTTACTATTGCCCGGTCCAAGAAACGTTGAATCCTCTGTTCTCCTCAGTTATTTTTCTCTTTTTCCCTTTGGGATCCATGGCCCATCACACAGCCGCCGGTTTGTTTACAACAGCCACCTGCCTGGCTGGCATCCCGCCTTACTGATAGAAACGTGTGTCGCAGGCTATGACGTAAATCTTCGTTGACAGAAATGTTGAAATTTAATATTTATTCTACACATTTTTACAGCATTGAAAAACGTTAATAATGTTTGTGTCATGTTTGTTTTCCTACAGAAACCATATTAAAACAAAAAATATATTTCTCTCCCCCATCTTTTTCCATTTTCAAACATTTTTGAAAAAGCTTCAGGGAGCCACTAGGGCTGCGCTAAAGAGCCGCATGCGGCTCCAGAGCCGCGGGTTGCCGACCCCTGGTCTAGTGGTTTTAGATTAAAACTGAAAAACTGAAGCAATGGTGTCAAAGCGGGGGTGCAAAAGAGAGGCGATCCCCGGTCAGGTTCCAACAGTTGAAACCGCACCACGTTGGCTTGGACCTTTCGCTTCCGGCTTTAGAAAGCTTTATTACGGAGCAGGAAATATCTATCCATTATTTTTAACATTAGTTCTCTTCTAATGTTATGGTTGTATTAAGCCTATGGATCTATCGTGCCAGTCACTTCAACTTGGTTGCGTAAGCCGGTTACCGTAATGGCGTGTAAAGCTGGAAAATGCGAACGGGAACTGTGAACGGGATTTCTCCACCATGAACAGGGTACCGGGCAGCAACTCAAGATTGCTTTTGATACCAATATAAATCTATCCTTAAATTTAAGAATGTACTATTTAAAAACAAATCTTCACTTTCGGTAGGTGAAAACAGATCTCAGGAACAGGCTGCAAGGAGAGCACTTGGGGCCTGCATGAAGATTTCAATAAATGGGCGTCCTGTGGCAAAATGTCCATATCATGTGACCTTGTGAAATTTTTCTTCAAGCCATGGAAGACAAAGTGCAGCAATAAATCATGCACACTGTGTTCATGATGTGTTAATGTTTTGCAACAGTCATAGATTACACAGCTTATTAAATCATCCTCTCCTTGTGATCACTTTGTTTTAAAGGACAATTCCGGGGCAAAATGAGACCATATGATCATAACACATGTCCACCGAGTTGGACCGTTCTCTGGGATCAGTTTTCATTCTAGTCGAATGTAACCAAAGTTCTCGAAAACCGCTAATTAGCTTGTAATGCTAGCTGTGGGCGCAGGATATTCATGTAAAATAAATCGCAATTCTATACCACTAACAAGGCTCACAATTGCACCACACTTCCACGGTAGCATAATGAGGGTCCCTACATGTAAAACGAAGCATTGAGAACTTTGTAAGTGTACAGACAGTTTATTAAAAAGAAAGTTTAGAAAGCCAGTGCCTTCACGAAAACAAGCGGGCGGCATCTTTGGAAAACATCTTTGGTCACGACCAGTCGAGCGACGAATGCATGCCATGCAACGTAATGAGCCGGAAGAGGTGTACACATGAGATGTCAATGAATCAGAAGGTGTGCGAAGTGCGAACAGTGAGTGTGCATAGAAAAGAGAAGGAAATGGTTCGTGTTTGTGCTTTTCCTGGCTGCGTTCGTCGCTCGACTGGTCGTGACTGTTTTCCAAAGATTGCGCCCGCTTGTTTTCATGAAGGCACTGGCTTTCCAAACTTTCTTTTTAATAAACTGTCTGTACACTTATGCTTCGTTTTACATGTAGGGACCCTCATTATGCTACCGTGGAAGTGTGGTGCGATTTTGAGACTTGTTAGTGGTATAGAATTGCGATTTATTTTACATGAATATCCTGCCCCCACAGCTAGCATTATAAGCTAATCAGCGGTTTTGGTTCCATTTGACTAGAATGAAAACTGCTCCCAGAGAACGGTCCATGTGTTGGTGGACATGTGTTATGATCAAATGGTCTCATTTTGCGCTGGAATTGTCCTTTAAGTCTTGAATACACTGAGCAAACAAACATTTATACTCAAATATAAACTGCAGACTGCCTGCTGCGCCATCTGACCAAAGCAGACTGCGACAATATGCAATCGCCTCATCTGGTGTATTGGTGTAGGCCTGAAAATAATTATAGCAGAAACAAAGTTTCAAAAAGTTTCCCAAATGTTTATAATGGGGGCAGGGCCCCCTGGTGGCTTGGGGGCCCTAAGCTTTCGCTTATACAGCTTATAGCTGGAAACGGCCCTGCTTACCCAAGGGGCTGGCACTGGAGATCCCCTACACAGGGGCAGTGCTCCTGTGGTCCTTCTCCTTTCATGTCCATGAACAGCCTTTCCATCAGGTGGTAAGAGGGACCCAAGCAGCGCTCACGCTCAATTGGCTTGGCTGAGCAGACTGGGAAGAGCAGAGCTGCCCCCCCCCCCCCCCCACCACCACCACCACCACAATAAACAAACACATAAACAGAAAGGTTTCATTCAGCCACAACCTATTTCAACCCAATATTATCATCCAAAACAAATGCAACTTTGATGAAACGCTAATCAACGTATTGAGTAGTTGAAAAAACATTGGGTGCTGCAAGTAAGATTTGAGAGTTGTAAAGAGATAACCAAAAAGGGCAGAAGAGCAAGATTTTGAAAATAAACTCAAAAAGACATCCTCTCTGCTCCCTCCCTATACGTTCCTTTGCCATTGAGAAGTGTAGCATTCTGTGATGGAGCTACAGTATGTTAACACTGTGTTTAAATGTGATTGACAGGCAAGATGGATTCCCCAACCAATCAGGGAATAGATTCCCTTACTGGTCAGAAATTGGCTGGGAATGCTCCAAAATCTAAATTGTCTGTCAATTGTCTCATACAGTGGTCAGTGCGCAGTCAACCAGAACAGATTTACCCACAGAGCCTTTCACTCACTAATTGCTGATGGGTGGCTATGGCATTTCTAACAAATTACACTTTAATTATTACTCTTAAATTGTACTTACAGCACCATTAAAACCTGCATTATACTAATGTCAAAGGCCCTTTACCTTTATGGAAAGCACAACACAGGTCTTCATTGCAGTCACCCTGATATTGACATATGCTGCCAGCCTCCCCTTTGTTAGTGTTTGGACTGCACTGTCCCCACACACACATGTGCCCATCACAACACTCCTCATCCTTGGTGCAAGGCTGCAACACATTACAATACGGGGACTCAATAAATGGTCCTTATGCAAAACCGACAAATCATGTTTCTGTGTTTGTATAAGGTGGATATGAAAATAAAAGCCTGCTTTTTTTTATTCTGTCCATTGGTATTCAAGATTCTCCAGTGAAAACACTCCCACATGTGTCTCCATAGCGGATGGAGAGACACCAGCTCCAACCTCGACATGTGTAGTCTGTACCAGTAAGACCGCTGAAGATCAATGCCACTCCAATTACACTTGTAGAAACACTGCAATGCAGTCAAATATGAAATATTATCTCAGTCAGTGTGTGTGTGTGTGTGCTTGCGGTCTACCTACCACATCAACAGCTTTGCAAGGGAGACACTTAGAGTTGTGCGTGTCATAGAGACAGTACCTTCCCCTCTCACAGTCTTCATCAATGATGCACTCCTATAGAAGAAGGGTGAAACAAACAAACACTATGCAGTGAATGGGATAAGTTAATGTTAGCTATAGCTTTCTTTCCCCCCCACCCCCAAATCCAAAATCATTTTATAAATACATTGTGGAATACAGTGGATACTCGTGTGTTTTTAATATTTGAAATGTTATGTGATTTTAACTTTGTAGTTTTTTAACAGAGCAAACGTGGTTTCAGAAACACATTTAGGAAACCTACTTTGACAGATACATCAATTATTCAACAAATGAACCCACTAATAACAGTAAATTGTGAACATGAGATATTTAAGTGGGCAAGACATATGTCGTCATAATGTTGACATTTCACCGTGGGTTGCAGTAGCCTATTCTTGAATGAATGGGGGGAGAGCTCGTCATGTAAATCAGCTGGTGTCATCATGAGCCTCTAGTGCAAACAAACTGATCTGTCTTCAATAAGGAGCTGACAAAGTAGACCAACCAATAGTATCAATTATAATTATAATCAATTATAATAATTAGACCATACGTGGATTGCATGGCTTTTAATTAATAGGCGTAGGTCTATGAGGTTGTGAAGAAAATTACCGAATTGTTTATCGAGTTGTTTTTGTGTACATCACTCAACACATTCAGTCAGAGGTTAATTCACAGGCGGCATAACAACAACAAGTAGCCTACCATATATTTCGCTCAATACATTTATTCCAAACACAAGCCTTAATATAAACCTACAACTGATTCACGTTGTAACCCAATATAAGCCTACCTTGCCGGTGGCCCGTACGCCGATGGTGGTAATGTCGTCCTCTGTATCCCCAGTAGGAATATTATTGTCTAATATCTGTATAGGGGGGCAGGTGGTGTGAAATAATTTGCATCACATAGCCTACATGCACATCACGTATCTCATCAGGCCTACCTACCTTGTCGAAAATGTTCACCGAATGATTGCCAACAACCACTTTTTCCGAGCCCGTTTCATAAACACTTGAAGGAAGGTTGTGGGTTATTTTCTGGTCACTCTGGTTCACCTATAAAGAACACACCTTTTGATCAATTATCTAGAAATGAATTAAACTTTAAACTTTGAATTCAATTTAAATACAGAATTCTCCTGAGTGAGATCCCAAAGACGACGTAGGCCTATGAATTGTAGCCTAATAAACAAGACATGCCTGTATTCTTTATATTAGCCTAAATGCAACGTTGCTTGTCTTACTTGATTAACTGTGTCTTCGAATTCCTCTCGTTTGTTCTCAGTCGGATGATCCGTGACCGTCTCGACAACCATGTTGTCTCTTTCAGTCTTGTCACCGACATCATACGAATTATAATCCAGAATGTGATGGATACCGTTATTCACTATCTCAGGGAGGATGCAATGGATAGGTGTTATTGTAAAGCCCAAGAACCCCAGGGCCAACAACCGCAACATCATACCGCTGCTGCAGCGGACCAGTGTAGGTGTGGTGGTGGTGGCGGTAGTGACCGAAGAAGGGCGCAAAGCTAACCCTAAAGCTATTCAATAAAAGTGACTTGGCCTATAATTAACAATTTGTAGGCTACAGTCACGATTCCTTAGATAACTGCGCGATAACATGGATCAGATCACAATGAAACGCACTGAACTTCCCAAATCAACTTGACTGACTACACCACTCCAAATACCCACATGCGAGTCCTTTCATCGCAACTGCGCTATCTGTTGAAAATGGGGTACTTGCATATATTTCTGTCGGTGTTGCGTGGTTGTAGTTTGGCCATAAGATGGGGGTGTTTAGCTTCGTATTTAATATAGCCCTGTCTACTGCTTGTCCATAATTGCTCTGCATGTACGTTTACATATTAACATCGATCTGGGGGGTATTGCACAAAACTAGGATAAGGGATTAAGCCGGGATATGTTTACGGATTTAGGTTATCCTGGCTACATTTAGCCTCAAGTCGGTTGCATGAAAGCAGCTCACACTTATCCCGGCTAAGTTACCATGGTGATTTATTCTCCGCAGCTAGCCTGCTCCAGACCAGGCTAACAGCCAGGCTAAGCTTAAAGGACCTATATGTAGGATTGCTCCCTCTCTGGCCAAAACTGTTATTGCAACCAGGTTGTAAATACTGTACAGCGTGGTACTCCCTCCCCCTCCCCCCCCAGAGTAGCGGTTGCCAGATTCCCCGTTCCCGGATTACTCAACACAACACTGCGTCTACTAGAAGGAGCAACCAAGGGCGTAATCAGCGTTTTGAGAGTGGGGGGACATATTTAAACGGGGGGTCTGGGGGTCCTCCCCCAGAAAAATTTGAAAGAAGTAGTTGCAATTTCCCGCATTCTGGTGCATTTTACCATGCTTTCAGATTCAAAATGATCTCCCTCTTTCATTGATTTTCCTTGGAGCATGGTCTGCAATTACTGACTACTATTATGTTCTGGTGTAATACACACAGAGATGTATAAAGTACTGGAGACCAAGACTTGAGTAGAAGTACAAGTACTATATCAAAAAAGTGACTTGAGTAGAAGTAGAAGTGTTCTTTAAAAACCATACTTAAGTGGAAGTACTAAAGTATTCAAAATGTTTTGTATTTAAGTATTGCAAGTAGAAGTATTTTAAAATGTACTACTCAAGTACTGAAAGTACAAGTACAAGTGTTGTGTTATGTGTAGGCTATACACACACATGTATGGTCAAAATAGAGAGAGCTAGTTGAAGCACGTATTCTGATTAATTCTGATAATTAATTAGTAAGTCATTTAATATTTTGAATGGGTAAAACATTTGATTTTTATGTTTCATTAGGTGTGTTAGTTCAGCTGGCATCACAATCTGATACAGCCAATACTAGAATTGTCTATAGGCCTGTCTCATTTTGTGTAGTTTAACTTATTATGTGGTAGATTTGTCTTATTAATATGTAATTAATAGCACCTTAATATTTGCTGAAAGCCTTTCATGATTCTTGAAATAATAGGTGCAAGTTCAGATATTAATATTGTATGAGCCTATTAAAATGACGCCTGTCTCTTTAAGACACGTCTTCCAGGGCTCTGCTAGCGAACAATCAGCTTGAGCGGCAGTTTTCCGCTTGGTCCTAGTGCTTGACCCGTCTCTGTTCACTATAGTGTAACATTGTTTTTGGACGGTAAAAAGTGCGGGGGACTAAAACGGCCTTTTGAAAAAGTGCGGGGGACATGTCCCCCGTGTCCCCCCCGTAAATTACGTCCGTGGGAGCAACCATGACAAGTGTTTTACATACTGTTCTTTGCTTTTATTTAGGTAAAGAACATAGAATTGCCTCTGTGTATGAAGTGTGCTATACAAATACACTTGCCTTGCATAGATCCCTGATAATATTGACCAACTGCATCACCGTCACTGGGGCTTCATAGTAATGTGTCCGAATAGAGCAGCCCTGTCGGACACACACGCAGGCTGTTGCCGCTGTTTTATTATCATCCACAGGCCCGGATTAAGGATGCCCGGGGCCCCTAGGCTGCTGGACGATGTAGGCCCCCGGGGGGGGGTGAGCGGGGGGGGGGGGGGGGGGGGGTGCTAGCGGAGAGTTTTTATTGAGCGGGGGGTGGCGTTCGGATCGCGGCGCTACCGGATCGCGGCGCTAGCAGATCGCGGGGCTAGCGGGGGGGCCCCCGGTTCGACCAATCGGGGGCCCCCTGGCAGGTGGGGCCCCTAGGCTGCAGCCATATCAAGCCTGTGCGTTAGTCCGGCCCTGATCATCCACACTCCCACACCGTCACCGGGGCTTCATAGTAATGTGTCCGAATAGAGCAGCCCTGTCGGACACACACGCCAGCTCTGACCGCTGTTTTATTATCATCCGCACTCCCACACCGTCACCGGGGCTTCATAGTAATGTGTCCGAATAGAGCAGCCCCCAACGGACACACACGCCAGCTCTGACCGCTGTTTTATTATCATCCACACTGCAGTCGGGGTGCAGTAAATGGCCCCTCAATGGTGTGAGATCCTTACATACAGTCATTGAGCAAACGATACTGACTTCGTGAAAACGCCCATGAGGCAACGACGCAATGATTCGCTTCAAACATGTTTTTCTAGCAAAAACTGAATAATGGCGATAAGCCAAATATAATTCTAAAGATATACTGCAATAGCTCACTCCAGTGGAAACATGGACCATTTTCATTACCCAACTAAAATATATTTGGTAGGCTAATAGTGCAATGTAAACATGTTCACGAATGCATTTAGTAACGTCAGACATTTCTGACCCGAAACATTTGTAGCTGCAGCCTTCCTTATACAGTAAATGGCTGCAGCTCAGCCTATCTGGCAACCCGGATGGCGACACAGTACTGACTTCGCGATTGGACGCTAGGCAGAAGGTGGAGCAACAGACCAAAACACAAAATGTAAACAAAACAGTTTTCCTGGCACAGAAATATTGCGTTTGAAATTAAATATTCTGGCTGGACTACTATTATGTCTGACATAAATACTTGAAATTAACATGATTCCTCAATGTCTATTGACATATTAGGGTCATTTTATGATTACTTTGAGTACATTTCTTACATATAGCTCCTTTAATCCTAGTGATTCACCTGTATTTACACCGTCAATCCTGTGAGGAATTAATGTGTTTTACAGCATGTGCATGGTCTTTCTAAGTATGTTGCATCATTTTAATTAGGATCCCGAATTAAAATATTACATATATAGTCATTTCTCATTTCATTTAAATCTGTTGGCTGTTTTTTTTGTATTGATTCAAGTTTTATTACTCAGGCCAACACAGTTAAAGTCTACATTTTTCATACTATGACACATTTACATTTGTGTTTATGAAAGTCCGCCTTTATTATGCAACTGCAGCGCATTTGGAAATGTCAGCAAACAGATGAGCGCAACGCTTATGTCATATTTATAAAATGTATTTTAATCACACAATCGAACCTTTGCAACATGTGAAACAGCCCATTGGCTACCATGCATAATAAGCTGTTTTACATTTCAAATTTCAAATCGCGCAGACGTCACCGAGCCCGACCCGAACCCGAGCATAATTTCTAAATATCTGTCCGAACCCGACCCGGCCCGTCGGGTACCCTCGGGTCCCGTCGGGCTTGGGTCGGGTATCCAATAAGGAGCTGTTCAGCGGCCGTGACGTATCAGAGCTATAGAGAAAACAGAGTTGCGACACGCTTTGATGTCGCCGCCAGGGCTGTCACGTGGTTCATGTAAGCCTCAATAGTTCCAAACAAACCGCAAGCTGCCATAGCGGTCATTGACTTGTATTGACAGAGTGAGCTATTGCATGGTAAATATCAAAATAAAACACACGTTTTTGCGCTATTGCATGTATGTTATCGTCAATTATGCTTTTGAGCTGTAGTACTGCATTGATTACTTTTGAATAATAATAATAATACACTTTTGGCGGGAGAAGTTCGTGTTAGCTTGGTTAGGTTACTTACGTGAGTGATGCTAAATTTATAAGGTTGGTTGTTCTGTATTTGCACTTAGATAAACAAGTTACCATTTAATTTGTACCATTATTATTATTATTGCACTCTTAGCACTTACCTGTTTTGTGAAATGTCAGCTTTTCCAAAGTACGTTTTATCTTTATTACCAAGTTTAGTTATTTTAAAAGGACATGTAGGAGACTAAAGGACATTTAGTTATTTTTGTAGGACATGGATCAGAACCATGGAGATTTTGAGATGGAGCCATGTATCACATCTATCAAACAACCACTAATTATGCTTGAATATGATCAGCCAAAATCTAACTCTACAAGCAACTATTCACACTTGCAATTTATGTTAGAGCTGATGGACTGGAATACGTATGACTGGTACAAAAGTTGTTAAATAAACAAGATTTTTATTAAAGAATTATTGAAACAAGAACGTGTGTGTGTGCGTGTACGTGCGTGTGTGTGTAAGAAAAAATAGGAATATAATAATAAATAATATACACAACATACAACAAAAGTTTATTTCAATCGGGACCAGAAAAAAGGGGTGATTCGGTGGGGCAATGAGACCATCAAAAAGGCAATTCAAATTGGATTTACAGAAGGCACAACAGGATACAAAACCCTGCAAAACATGAAGATCCCTCTGCCAGACATCCGCACTGTCCAAAGAAGAATGCAGCATGTAAGACTGAAGCCAGGCGTGTTGGGAGAGGTTTTTGACATGCTGAAGCTAAAGGCTGGTAGCATGAGCCAAATGGAGAGGTGTGCTAACCTTGGATGATGGCCATCACCCCAAGCGTAGAGCTGCATATGGGGACAGGAAAGCTGTTTGGCAACGTTACACTGCCTGGCCACAATGGCAGAGCAACTCACACTTGTGTCTTCTTGCTGGCTGGAGTAATTATAGTAGTTATTATTATTATTATTATTATTAAATCATAAATTCCAGGCAACAGCATCTGTAGGGCTTCATGTTATTAACGTCACAAGTGACATGGGGAGCCCCAATAGAGCAATGTGGCGAGCTTTTGGGGTGACGTATGATAAACCCTGGACTCCACATCCCATAGAGCCACACCGGCGGATCTATTTCATGGCAGATGTCCCACATCTGGTAATGTAACTTGAAGAGCACCCTTGTCCATGGTCAGACCATCACCGTTCCACAAGATGTGGGGCACAAAGAGCACCTACTGTCCAGTGTGGTGTCTGTTGGTCCCTTACAGGATCTGGTGTCCTACCAAGAGGGTATGGCACTAAAGCTGGCTCCCAACCTCTCCAGGGCCATCTTGGAGCCATGCACATCTTCAGTGAGTGGACAAGTGCTGCCTTAAAGTACCTGGTAGAGGAGGAGCAGCGTCCTGAATCAAACCTCACCACATCATGGTTCCTGGAGAAGATGGACCACTGGTTTGACCTTATGTCGTCCCGCCACGTTGTGACTGCCCTCTCTCGGTTCAGAATAAAATAAATAAAATGCATTATTATTATTATTATTATTATTATTATTATAGTAATAGTTATAGCAGGAGCAGAAGTAAAACAGCTAGCATTTAAGTAATAGTAGCAGTAATAGCAGTAGCATTTTAGTATTAGCATTAGTGGTAGTATTTTGGAAATGTTTTAAAACCTAACAATCAAAACAACTTTACATAATGTCACCTGACAACAAAAGGTTAAAGGACTTTAGTGAAATTATCACGTTAATTACCTCACGTTAGCCTCCGTTACCAAGCTTTCAGTTAGGTCCTAAATCCATTTAGGGACCTAACTGACCTAACTTTACATTTTTAACATCAACATTTCATGCAAACCAAATGTAAAAATAACGATGTCTAAGAGTATACCTCTGATAGCTAATGCTTGAAAATGTAAAAAAAAAAACTTTAAAATGCTGTTGTTTCATCAACTTACCAGTAATTGTTCTTGACGAGCAATTGAAATCAACGGAGCTCCGTCCCTTGTTTGGAACTATTGGCGTCTCCATAACCCGGAAGTGTCGTCCGCCATTTTTTACCACGGGAGTCAATGGAAGTGTCGCAACCATAGACATCTTATACATAGACGGAGCATCGAATGCTACTGCCTACTGGCGCTGACGAGATTCGGAGCCGCCATCTTGGAGTGGTGATCCGCTCCACTCTGTGTCATTCGTTTGGCAGGAGCAATGAACTGTCAGCGCATTTAATTAATCATACCTCACTGATTTTCACACGTTTTTTGTCATACGTGTAGCTATGATAAAGGACACATGTTTTGGCATGTAATACCGTATTTTCACAAAATACAACCAATAGTACGGTAATGTTAAATCTTACTTGTGAGAAGTAATCCTGTGATTTCTATTTTCGACCGTTCGCTCATTTGAGCAGGAATAGCTGAACACCAGCTCGGCATCCTTGTTTTCTTCTCCTGGCCTTACGTGTCAACTGTCAATCTATGCTGCTCCCCACCCCCATCACCACTCCAAGATGGCCGCCGAATTTCTCGCACCACAGCAGCCAATGCTCCGTCTATGTATAAGATGTCTATGGTCGCAACCATAGACATATATACATAGACGCCTCATAGACTGACGCTGCCCGTTAGAGCTGACGTAGCAGCGCGGCCGCCATCTTGGCAGGGGCCCCAGTGCGCCCCCAGTGCATTCATTTATATGGAGGAAGGTGTATCCCCAACTATAATAATAAGCATAACTCCCCGAATTTTTACCGGATTTTCACACGGTTTGGTTTGTTACAAATGGCAGAGATTTATTTATGATACAGGACGAATTAATTTATTATTATTTTTTTTTTAAATAATAAGAATTATTGTTCAATCTTACTTGTTAAAGGTAATCCCACACGATCTGGTGTCAATACTGCGCCGTAAGCTGCACAACATACTGGCGCATAGCTTGCTCTCCCGTTGACTCCTATGCTAGACTAGAGTGAGGAGTCCCTACCAATATGGCGGCGACGCTGGGTTACGTTCCAGCACGTCATGAGGCGTCTATGTATATATGTCTATGGTCGCAACTCTGTTTTCTCTATAGAGCGTAACAGTGACCGCCCCCTTTTTAACAGCTCCGGTGCCGGAAGTAAATTTCGAGCTATGGATGTAGCCGTGTTCTAGGGCGAGAACACGATAACTTACCTAATTAGTATGCAAGAATTCGCTCCCTGATTGGTTCGATCCTTGAAGCATGCTATTTCCGTTTCCTACAGTCATAGCGTAGCCGGGACATTTCCTAACCCTAACCCTAACCCTAACCATAACCCTAACCATAACCATAACCATAACCCTAACCATAACCCTAACCATAACCCTAACCCTAACCTAACCATAACCATAACCCTAACCATAACCCTAACCCTAACCCTAACCATAACCATAACCCTAACCATAACCCTAATCATTAAAACGCAACCTGAATCATTAAAACGTTAACAAACATTAAAAAAAAAAGCCATCACAAACAATTTCCCGCTCTCAAGAAGGCATTGAGACCGGCGACGAAACGCGCAGGCGCATCATGAGAACCAATGAAGAAGCCCGATTCTTAACATGTTCTGGGTACCGTGTTCTCGGTATCTGAAATACCTCTAAATTTCCCATGCATTTATCTCGTCCACTTTTCGTAGAATCCTTATAAAAAGAGTATTAAGCCTTTAACCAAGCCGATCGTTCGTTATGGTAGTCGTGACCATATTATGTTTGATTCGGGATGAGTAGTTCCTAACTCGGTCAACAAAATAATGTACACAGTCTTGTACCTTTGCCTTTTCTTCCGTTTTCCAAATGCTTTTTATGCCCGAATCAAACATAATATGGTCACGACTACCATAACGAACGATTGGCTTGGTTAAAGGCTTAATACTATTTTTATAAGGATTCTACCAAAAGTGGACGAGATAAATGCATGGGAAATTTACTTCCGGCACCGGAGCTGTTAAAAAGGGGGCGGTCACTGTTACGCTCTATAGCTCTGATCCCAGCTAGCTTCACCTGACGTGATTTAGCCGCGCCTATTTATCCTGGTTTGGCAATCGTGCAACCGATTAAGCCAGGATACCGCCGAGCAGAATAGTCCAAGCCGCGCTTACTCAATTATCCTGGATTTCTTTATCCTAGTTTTGTGCAATACCCCCCGGGTGAAATAGATCTAGACTTAAAAAACAAAACAAAAACAAGTTGATAGTAGACATACCGAGATATTTTATTATGTAGGCCTATGTAATGTGCCCTTTTATTCCCAAGGGGGCGGTAGTGTGCCGAGGCTAGAAGTGGGCGGCCGGTTTTGTCATGGCTCAACTTTTCTATTTGTGTAGCACTTTGCGCTCCGCCCTTGGCCAGTACAGTCTATGGTAAAACTGCGGTCATTACACTGAGTGACTGGGACAAACTGCCACACATTTCTCTTGATTCTGTGTTCAATAACTTGGATGAGGAAGTTTTATTTTTTTCCTTTGAGATGAAGTAAGTGATTTACTCATAATTTAGTAGTCGTATTTATTTCCATGTGTTTAAAATCAGTGAATATAAGGCTAACACCTGGTATAATCTTCGTTTTCATACATGGCGTTTTACTTCACAGTGATTTATTTATGTGTGAGAACTGGCGGATATCTGGTTTCTGGATGTCATCTCATCCTCCATTTCATTCAACATGTAGGCCTATACATAATATTTCTTTGAGTGAGAGCATGTCTGAGAAGTGGAACCTCTGGGTTCTCTCTTAAGCATGGATACAAATGACCCAGCGGTTCTTGCGCAACTAACATTTGTGTTGGATTGGATGTAGTCTACTCTGTTTCCTTCTACCTAGTCTCGAAGCAAAATCGATGGGGTTAAAAAGTGACATAAGTAATACATTAAGTAATTTGACACGGAATATGGCATACTTAACTATGCCTGTATGAAATAGGCTACTTTAAAGATGACAATAGTAATCAGTTGTAGGCCTGCCTAAAGTTAAGAGCATATTCCTCATGCGTCTCCACATGCTAAACCACCTGTACTACAAGCAATAACACGCCGGAGAGATGTGGGAGATTAACATTGTTGAGTTTTTTTAATTCACGTTAGTAGGCTAGTGGATGTTTGTTTCACCGCAGATTGAAGTCAACGAAATAGTGATACGACGGATATCTGTTGTGATTTTACGTTATGCCATTGAATTGAATAAGATTATACACAACAACGAGGATTAACCCGTCAACAGATCTTTCAACGGGTAGTCCCGAGTGACTCATGGTGATAGCAATGGTTTTGATTTGTTCAAAAAATATTTGGATAATACAACCGAGTCATGCAACCATGTAAGTGTTTTCCAGCCGACTTTGAATGAGTAAGTGTTTCCTGGTTGTTAGAACATTCGTTATAAAAGCGACAACGTTAGGTCTACATTACTCATCTATTGGTAGCCAGCCTACATGATGGATTAATTTAAACACATTTGTTAATGCTAGCGAAATAAAAAATGTTAAGACCCCAATATTTACAGCATAGGGCTGACTAAAAGGGTAACTGTTGGCAGTATTTCAATGGCAGGATGTTTTTGCCTTGAACTGTATAAGTAAATATTATGTCTCAACAACTTCCAACACATTGCAAAAAATATTTTTCTGATAAGAAACTACCATTCAGAGTCTTTGATTTGGAGAACTCCTGTATTTTAAAGCTATAGCTCAGAGTGGTATGCCACTATTGTGCACAGCATGCTAATGTCCCTGTCCTTCTCATTTTTAGTTTGTAATTTGTGGTTCTACTGAGGTTTAACCTAAATGCAGTATGCCCAGAAAAAAAACATTATTGTCGCATTCTTTAGCAGAAACGAGTGTAGGGAAGAGACAAGCTACTGTGTTCCAACAAAGCATTTCAGTCTTTCAAGAGATTAGCTGCAGTTGATGGTGTCTGTCTGTGGTTACTCCCAGATTTGCTTAAACCATTACATTAGTCTGGGTTAAACCTGTATTTCTAGCTACATATCACTTGTGTGTAGCCATTATACAATGTAAATGTTCTTGCTATTGCCTTCAATTATTTTGCTGCCGAGGCAAAAGCAAACAGATTTCTTACATGTAAACAAACATGTAATGCCTGTTATACATGCAAGTAGGTTGCAGCAGTGTACACCACAGTTCGATACGATTACGATTCTTAAGGCAACGATTCGATATTTGCCGATATCACAAAATTAGCTTCTATTCGATTTAGCGTCTATTTCAGTAAATATATAACAATATTCTTCTCTAACAGAATATTACATTTTTATCAAGTCACAAATGTGTACAAACAAATTGAGCTTTGCAGGGCACTTATTTTTTCAAGCTCTGCTTATCTACAAATAACCCTTATTATTTTAATACAAACTCTTACAAAAATGCAAAAAGCTGAATGTGCTGTGCCCAGTGCTTTTGTGTTACCGGTGTATTTAGTTTGACTAAACAGCATTTACATATTGCATGTGTTCTGTCCAAGTTCCCCTTTTTCTTAAGGAAATTCAAAATATAGCCACACAGAAGATTTAAGTCCAATTGGTGAGTGAATGTCTGTGCTCCTTGGGGCTGTGGAGAGGCCATGTTCTGCCGTGTTTGTTTTCGTCTCCATGTGGAGGAGGTGGAGCCACGGCGCTGCTGGCGGAAGACGGATGGGGATGACGTATTCAGAAATCACATTATTTTTATAAATTATTAAAAAATATATAGATTTTTTTTTTTTACAATTAAATTAAAACAATGTTTTAATAATCAATATGTTCTTTGAATCAATGTACCCGCACCTTGGCATCTAGAATCGATGCATGCAACAGATGCATCGATGCGATACGTATGGGTTTATCGTTACACCCCTACTGGACAACATTAGCAGTCTCCTTGTTGCCTGCTAAATACAGGGACACGTACAAGGGACTTTCCAACTTTCTTCACTCATGTTGCTGCAAACAAATCTGTATCATTGCACACTTCTTATAGGTTTGATCTGGCCAGGAAAACACACACACACATACACACCCAGGGACACTGCTTTGACCTGTATATCTCAGTGAATCAGGTCATGCCATTTGATAATGCACACGTGCCTGTCAGCAGTAGTAGCAGCAATGGGCTGATACAATAATTACACACATTGCCCAGGGAGTTCCAAATCAGGGTTCAAATTATGGGGGAGGTAAGGGGAGCTTGGCTCGCCTGAAAGGGACATGGGCTCCCCTGAAAGCCTAATTTGAGAAATGTCGGGGGAGCTCTAAAACGTCATTTCTTTGTGTCACAGTTTATAGATTAGGATTTTCTTTACATTTGGGCTCCTGAAATAAATAATAATAATAAAAATGTTACACAAAAGTTTGTAATTTGTGGTTCTACTGAGGTTTAACCTAAATACAGTATGCCCAGAAAAAACAACATTATTGTCACATTCTTTAGCAGAAAAGAGTGTAGGGAAGAGACAAGCTACTGTGTTCCAACAAAGCATTTCCGTCTTTCAAGAGATGAGCTGCAGTTGATGGTGTCTGTCTGTCGGTACTGCCAGATTTGCTTAAACCATTACATTAGTCTGGGTTAAACTTGTATTTCTAGGTACATATGACTTGTGTGTACCCATTGTAAAATGTAAATGTTCTTGCTATTGCCTTCAGTTATTATGCTGCCGAGGCAAAAGCAAACGGATTTCTTACATGTAAACAAACATGTAATGTCTGTTATACATGCAGGTAGGTTGCAGCAGGTACATTTAGTACATTTAGCTCCCATGGCAGTGGTGAACCTTACCTGGACAATAGGGGTGTAAACCTCTGGCTTCACCACGGTTCGATACAATTACGATTCTTAAGGCAACGATTCGATATTTGCTGATATCACAAATTTAGCTATAAAATTAATAATACAAATGTCAATGTTGTGTTAATTTGCTCATAACATTCCAATTTCCGTGCGTGGCGGCGCACTCAGTCACTACGTTTACGCTACACTACGTCAAGTCACTGCAGCAGGCGTTGGCGTTTTGTGTTTAGAGTGGCTGGTTGTCTTATGTTGACCAACAGTTGAGGCTTTGGGCATGTTCCCATATTGTCATGTAACACAAACCATTGGCCTGTCCACTGTGTAGGTATTTTTTAGTTGTTGCTCAAGTGATTGAAAACATTGCAACGGTGAATTATTTATCTGTGTCTTTGTGTTACCTGCATTGCTAAATATTTATGTCAACTGTTATTGAGAGTATTAGCTGTATGTAGTAACTAGTATGTTTTCGCAGTAGCCCTGCAATTGAATATTAGGGTTCCCCCAACATTTAAACACTGAGCCAAAGTGTATTTATATACTTGAACTCTGATTCATACAAGACGTTTAATGGGTCCTGTCATCGTTTGATATTGAATTGCTCAGAAAGCCTCTTGTTCCGTATGCAGGAGTGTGCTGTGTCGTGTGCTGCTGTGTTGTTCCCCTGGAACATGAAACTGGTCTATTCTAAGCATGGCTTCTCTGAAAGTTGACTTAGTTGCTACAACAATATTCCCACCAGAGGAATAAACAATGGCATCTAAACAAATCCCAGTGTGAAGACTGGAGAGTGCTAATGCATGGAACACTGATCAACTAATGACACTCGTGGTTTATTTTGTCTGTTGTGGTTCCATGATCATTTCCTACGCTTGCCAACACCTTAAAAGGCTTGCCATTCCTATCCTTGTTGTATGTATGTGTTTCGATGGATCCATGTTACGTTGTATGAATTTTTGTGGTTATGCACTTTCTTGGCATGAAACAATGGGCACATTCCTTTTGTTATTCTTCTGCATACCTTCATGAAAAAACATTTATAGCCATCCTTTTGGAATATCTGTTAGAAATATCTTGGCAATCCTTGCCTGTGAGCTAGAAATGATTGAATCGTGTAAGAACAGTTAAATTGTGTTCTGGTTAAAGTTAAACCGTTCAACATTGATCAGTGGCCAGTGTCAGATCAGTGGCCTGCTGCTCTTTAGATTTGAATGAACACTTCTCTCTTATAGATGAGTTGATGATGGGTGCTACACACTGGTAGTGGATGAGATGTCATATCCCCACACACACACTCACGATGTAAAGTGCTTTGGCTGTCTTTAAAAGCACTTTATAAATGCAATGTATTATCATGAATTATTGAGTAGCCAGATGACATGTGTGATGGTCTCATCATGACAATGCCTTTGTTTGTTTTGGCACTGGGGTTTGACAAGATAATACTATGGATTTGGGCCTGGTGGGGAGGGGTGTGTGAGCCACTGGGTTGAAGTCCAGATGAACATGTCGTTTTTGTGAGGCTTGCTTATCAGGGCAGAGGGTTCCTTCCTGGTCTTCTTCAGCACAGTCTTTAATTACTGTAGCTGGCTGGCCACACACTTGCGTGTAGTTCCCAGCCCTCCAAATGTTTCCCTTGTGCTTGTCAGTTTCCTATTGTTTTGGGATTGACTCAGGCTATAATTTGAAGTAAACAGCAAGTATAGAAATGCCATGCCACTGTCGCCTTTAGACTTTAGTTTTGTCCTGCTTGTTTCTTAACTGTACTGTAATGAATACATATTCTGTTTTATCATGACACCATTGACAATGTGTGTAATTATAAAACAATCATGCCCACACACACTTGCACAGTTGTGTGTCTGTCTGTGTAGGCATGAGTGTGTCTCTTCTGTGCGTTTCCTTCCTTCCATCCTTACTAAGTCAGATGTGATGGGTTGGTTCTACAGCCCTGATATTGCTCCTCTTGTCTTAGCGGGTGGAATGCCTGGGATTCTGTGTAGTAGATCATACAGAAACCAAATGCAAATATGCTGTATTTACACATGATTATGGCGTAATAGAACTAATCTATTGAGATTTTAATGGTAATCAAATGTCAATAGTTAACAAGAAGTCAAGCAAAGTAGACAAAGATCCTGTATGCTCCATCTTCCCTAACTATTTGCTTAAATCACAAAGCATAGTCTCATATCAAAGACATACTGTATATGCCAGTGGTGGAAGAAGTCAGTTTATCAAACAAAGGCAGAGTCCCTTTCAGATGATATAACTGGAATGTGATGTAGGCCTACATTGTGTGTTCTGTATGCTCCCGCCTGTTGTCTTTCTATGTATTTGTACGGCCGTTTCTGCGGTGCAGGATTCTGTCTGCCCACAGCTGACTTTCCACTCCGTCAGACCCAAGATGGTGAGCTCATGAGATTCCAATTTCTGTGTGAGACAATACAGTTTAAGTATTGAACTATTTTGCTTTAGGCTGATTGGCCTATACAGCATGGCCCTACCATGCTATTTTAATTCTTGCTATTTTAAATATCTTAGTGGCATATCTTAATTTCAACTTCACACAGTAAAGCACAAATATGAATGACTGCAATACTCCTACAATAATAAAGCCACTGTACGTG
The DNA here is from genome assembly GCA_030340625.1 of Merluccius polli. Taxonomy (NCBI): domain Eukaryota; kingdom Metazoa; phylum Chordata; class Actinopteri; order Gadiformes; family Merlucciidae; genus Merluccius; species Merluccius polli. The sequence continues at coordinate 204,355 of JAOPHQ010005433.1, forward strand.
TTATCTTATGGTTCCCTACATCCTAGAGAAACAATCAAGAGTGACAATTGGGCATCGTTTGTCTGCTCTTCAGAGACCTAGATATGCTTTTGGTTTTCACAGGAGTCCTGCTAATTTCTTCAGCTGTATGCATCCCTACAATACACAAATGCAATACAAAAACATCTGCTTCAAGTGACGGCAAGATAAAGCCTGTAAACCCCTGGGCGTGTGCGGTACTTTCTCTACATGCAAATGTGCCCTGCTACACCTTAGCGCAAATGTGCCCTGCTACACCTTTACACAAATGTGCCCCGCTACACCTTAACACAAATGTGCCCCGCTACACCTTAACAAATGTTTGGGGAAATAAAGAATTAATTGAAAGAATGGATGCTGCTTACTGGAACAATAGAATGGCCCCTGACTTGTAGTGTGGTTTTGGACAATGGAAGTGTATGAAACTAAAGGTAAACATAATTATTCAAACTGCAACACAGAAAATATTTGTAAGCAGGAAATCATTGTAATTGTTTCATTGGAGATGTTCAACGGTATACAAAAATCTATGCTGGCCTTAAACTTTATTTAAATTGTTATTGGGACTTAATTTCCCTAAACATTAGACTATAGTGTTCAGAAGTTATTTTATTATTTTACTTGCATTGTTGCAACACTGATCCAAACATTTGTGTCATATGTTGTTGTACACATGTATTTGTGGAGTGTGTGGTTGATAGCTGGTTTAGCAGCCTCACCTGGCCCGAGTCAGACTGATAAGACTCTGGGGCTGGGTGGGGCTGCACACCTGTGGTGCATGAGCAATCATGGTTCCTTGCCACACAAGTGGCTTTTGCTGGTCCCCTCCAACACAAGACAGGTAGTTGTTTGAGAATATCCATTTATTGGAAATGGCAAGATGTTGCAAGCCGAGCAGATGGTACATGCTGCCATGACAGAGGTCTCTCTAGTGTGGTGATTAGAGCCCGACCGATATATCGGCGGGCCGATATTATCGGCCGATATTAGGCATTTTCCAAACTATCGGTATCGGCATTTATAATGGCCGATAAATGAATATTTTAAAAAACGGACGAAACCCCCTTCAACCAGTTATAACGCCACAAACCCTACAACCAGCTGATCCAGCCAGAGTCGGGCAGAGCGAACGAGTTATCCACGACCGCGAGCGACATGAGCAGCAAAAGCGGCCGGCAGTCCTTCATTTTCAATGAGCGCTGTCGACGAGGAGCGGCTGGTGCCGCGGCGGCGGCAGCGAGCGGCGCGACGCCAGCGTCCAGCGCGACGCGGAGAGTTGAAATTAGTTTAACTTTATGCAAATGAGCGGCGTCGGTGCGAAGCAGCAACCCGCTACACTTCACGCCACTGTCCTATTTCACAGCGTCGCCGCGCATCAAGTGCCGCCGAAAAGGCGCTTTTTTCTTTTCTTTAGTTTTCCTTCTGCTCTGGAGACGACTATATTCCCATGGGTGCTACGGGCGGCACTTGTGTCATAGACGCGCCACGCCGGCAGTGTGTTTTGCACTTTATAATGCTTTATCTCCATTTCTGTTATTTTGATTACTAAATAATAAACAGGGGAAACGTGTAAATTGTTATTTGAACATGCTTGTCACGCCGGCCTGCCGAATAGCTCTACTACAAACTTGATATTGCAATGGGCGGAACCAAACTTGATGTCTGCAGTGCTGCTTGAAGCCCCGCCCCCTGGCGACGGCAGCCAGCAGCCAGCGGCCACAGCGCCCCCTGCTGCTCATGTCTCTCGCGTTGTGACCCATCGGTGAAGTGTGTTCACTGCATTATCCTATTATTTTAGCGAGGACTCATAAATAACTACATATAACTAATGTTAGGGAAATCTGTTTATGTTTTGTTACGTGTTTCTGGAATTTCTTTTTAAAATATATATATCGGCCGATATATCGGAATATCGGCTTTTTAAATCATCAAATATTTGTATCGGCCTTAAAAATCCCATATCGGTCGGGCTCTAGTGGTGATAGCTGGGGTGCTTCTCATTTCTCTTATTTGATAGCTCCTCAATCCTTGCTTGAACCGGAAGTCGTTCAGGTCTGCCGTTTTGAAGGACGTCCAAAAGCTCTTATTTCTACACGGAGGAGCCAGGAATGGAGAGCAAGGAGGGATCACCGAGGAGCTATGAGTGAGGATACACAAGAGCAGCCTTCCTGTAACTCTCCACAGCAGAACGCCATGTTTTTAATAATTCTGCCCCTAACATCTTGCAAATTTGAACGAGATGGCAGTGAAACAGTATGCGTGCCCCTTGTTTTAGGCTTCTTGATGTAATAATAATAATAATAATAATAATGTGTATAGTGCTTTTCAAAGCAAAATTACAAAGTGCTTTCCATAAAAATAGCAACAGTAAGAGTTACAATAAAAAAACAAAGGGCAAGCAACAAGTACAAGAGGCAAAAAGATAAATGTGTCTAAACGGAGTCATGAAGGCGGGGGTGTTTGTCAGTATGGTGACGACAGCCGCTGACAGCAGATCAGCTGTGCCGCCGTCATCAAAAACGGACGTCGCTTCACGTGACACTTCAGAGGAAAGGAAATCTCATTTCTCTAAAAACATACTTCCTTGTTTCGTCTCTCAATCCATCCTTGGAGGGAGGGACTAAGACGCAAGGAAAGGACGCAAGTGAGGGAAACGTGGATGCGATTTAAGAGAAATGAGAAGCACCCCTGTTTTATCCTGGGTGCCATGATTGCTCATGCGCCACAGGTGTAGAGCCCCACCCAGCCCCAGAGTCTAATCAGTCTGACGGGCCAGGTGAGGCTGCTAAACCAGCTATCAACCACACACTCCACAGTATTGAATGCAGAATAAAATGGCATGTGCTTAAATAAACCACTTATCACTCCCAATGCTACACACAACAATTTTGCTATCCATCACAGTCCTGTACAGACCTATATCATGCACATTTTTCCTATATCTAACACCAGTTGATTGTCAATCGCACCAATGCTCTTTCACAAACTCTTCTACCCCAACAATGCAGTCGTGCGGTGCCACAAAACCAGTGAATAGCCGGGTGGGTTGAAAGCAGTTGAGGACTGAATGGTAGTTGGGCCTACTGCTCTGGGCTGAGTTATTCCAGCCACGTGGCACTGGAATGTGGGCTCATGGAGTCTGGGGCAGCGGACTGTCTCCAGGCAAAGGATTCTAGTGGTGCGTTTTCCATTAACCCCAGGCACGCGCGTGCGTGCGTGCGTGTGTGCGTGTGTGTGTTGGTTACTGAGGGTTCTCTAGAACAACCATGGGTCTTTGGGAGGGTATGAGAGTAGTGTCATCTACTGTCTTTGATATCTAAAATAGCGGCTGGCTGATTTTGTTTGTACATTGTCAATAAATGCTATCTTTTACAGGCTAATGTGGTACAATCAATGGCATGAAGCTATTAGGCCTCTGTCATTTTATGATGGTGACACATTTCTCTGCCAGAGGGGTTAAGTCAGTATCTACCACAAATTGGGCTAAATATTGACTCAAAACCATGACAGACATTTCAGCTTTATTTGTTTTTTTTGTTTTTTTACAGTACGTCATAAAACTACAGGAACTTTTCATAAATAATACTGTTTGGATACCAGCTTCAAGGCAATAGTTGGTGAACTACAAGAACCCTTTTGAAAGGACATGGCTCTAACACAGCAGATCTCTAAGCAGCCAGCTAGACCTGTCCTGTGCAACAGGCCTGTCTCTCACCACCACTCTACATTAGAATATCAAAGTAACCCCTGCCACAGTAGCCATGGGCTCCACCCAAAAGGGGAAAAGGGCACATTTAGAGGAGAAAGAAACTACATTCCACTTCAGCCTTTAGCACTTCCTAAGGCTGTATTAACATTGATGTCAAGGTGTGTTCGCATGAACCTCCACTCACTTGACAGCTGATTTGAGTTAAGACTAGCCCCGTCTTAACTCTTACATGTCTTTCACACCATGCCAACTAAGCGTGAACTTTGATTTACAAAAATAGAATAGACTTTAATTACGGATTAACCCTAAACTAGAAATTATTCATCCTCAATATTTACTGCTAAAGATAAACTTGATAAACTGAAAAAAACTTGCTTGCTCTGTAATTGCAAAATATGCAAAACATGTATTTTAAAGACATGCAATACTATTCATGGCTTCACTATGCATATTCTGAGTGTGAACGCCTTCATAATGAAATGGAAGAGGGGAAAACATATGCTTCTTCTGAGCCAATTCTGATGATTTTCCATAAGATATAACAGCTGAGCATGTGCTTTATTGTCAGTCCTCCCTCTTGCAGACGGACCAGCCTGAGGGTTTAGCCGCCAGGTCACAGCTGACAACAAGTACAGAACACTTGCCGAAGTGTTCAGTGATCCCAACATGACAACAATGGGAGAGATGGAGGCAGACCAGAAGGATCCTGCCATGAAGCTGTTTGAGAACTTTGTGCAAGCGTCGGCCTGTAAATGCACACTGCAGGCCTTCAATGTCATGTGTACTCAACTGGGCCTCGACCCCCTGGACCACAACACATTCTACAGCAGTCTGAAGGATAAGGTCACCACGTGGAACGCCAAAGCACTGTGGAGCAAGCTGGACAAGAGGATCGCACACAAGGAGTACAAAAAGGGACAAGCGTGTATGGGCACCAAGGTAAAGTATTGTTGTTTTTTTAAATACACAAGCCAAAGAGTCGCATGAAAATTGCTCATGCGTTTCCTGACGCAGTTCCAGTCCATTTGTGACTGTACTTTGATGAACTTTCATATGTTAATTTATTTGCAATAACAAATAACTGCTCCAATGATGGCTCATACGTTTTTACATTTACATTTAGTCATTTGGCAGCAGTTTAATCCAAAGCGATTTACATGTGAGGCTGAGCAGCCAAAGCAAAAAATCAAAATTGGAGTACCTACAAAAAAGCTCTGCTGACATCATTGAGTTCACTGTTTAAATTGCAGACAACTTGCAGGCATCACTCACCAAGTGTTATTATTTGTCCTGGTTCAGCTGGATGACGTATTTTCATGGTTGCCTATTAAAAGGGGTGGAATCAGGCCAAGATTGTTATTAAAGTGCATTTTAAATGCTCCAGGGTTTACTGTGCTTTTACATGTTGTTAATTCACACCAAAGTTGCATTTACACTTTTGTAGGAACTGTGATTGTACCTCATATGGCCCTAAACCTTTAAATTGAGACTATATCATTCTAAAAAGAAAATCAAGAAAGTTGCTAAATAAAGTAGCACATGAACAGTGCAAGCCATGGGCTGTGTGTAGTTTGGATTTAAATGGATCTTTTGTTACCATACGTTTATGATGTTTCCAAATGGTAGATTTGTTCCGTATTTTTTGACTGTGCCAACAGTCCTATTTCTTCATAATCGTGTAGCCTGTGCTGAATAATTCTAGGATCGAACATCTGCCAGTACTTTTTTTTTTCTATGACAATCACAGGGTGATGGGTTTTATGAGCCTGTTTTTTAATGGCAAAAGATGTGATGTCACTCAACAACTAGCCTCTAAATTCCTCTCGTGGTTGTGTCACACCAAAATTGTACCGGGGGCGAAAATTGTACCGCCTACGTAATCCGCGTTCGAAACATTACGTAATCGTTTGACGCGATTGTCCGTTGCCAGGCAGGTTTCAAAAAACATTCGCGCTCATGTTGCCAAAGATGAAATAACATACCGTAATACAGATAACTTATTTTTACAAATGAGATAGATTATAGATAGATGGATATATAGATAATAGCAAACTGAGTGTTTAACGTGTATCATAGTCTAGCTAGCTAGCTTGTGTTCATTTAATTTAGATAGATAGATAGATAGATAAGCAGACGGATAGATTTTAGGTTTATAGGTTTTTACTAACTGGTAAATGTGTTTTTGTTTTTATTCACGTTATCCCCATAACATTTAGCTATAACTGTTTAGAGAAATAAATACATTGATAATATAAATAAATACGTTTATAATATGTATAGAAAAGTAGATAACTTAAAATAAAAAAATATCCTTGATATAGTGTTTTTTTTGGGCTAAACCTTACCGTTAATTTGAGTAAGGTAAAGTTGAAAATGAAAACAAAACAAGCACAGTATGGGGAAGTATATTTATTTAACAAAGTGGCAGATAATTTGTGATCTAAGAATAGGACATCTTTGTAATGAGGCTAGTTCTTATCTCATCTCAGGAGTTAAAGAAATACGAACGCTAGGGCATAAATGATTTTCTGAACCCGTCTGTCTTCTCTATGTAGAATCTATTAACACTGTTTGCACTATTGTCCACTGCACTAACACAACATACTAACACTACCATTACACATAGCATCACTTAACCCTTTCGATCTCAGTCTCATTTCAATTAATCTAACACCAGGCCACATATGAATAACATTTAATTATTTGCCTCAGATATAACATTGACAACAAACTTATATGTAATGATCATGCTTCAATATAAAATGAAAAAGGTGATAATGCAGTTTCTTGATGCATGTCATTTATAAGCGCTGAGTGACAGGTCTAGCTTGTTCCAGGTTCAGGTTGATGCACCACACTTCCAGAAGATGCTGATTCTTGATGTCCCTGGTGTGTTCTTTGGCCTCTGCATGGTAAACTCTTCCTGTCACGATGTCTTTGAGATAAGGATAGACAAAGAAGGAAACAAAACCACAATGAAAAAACAGAAATGGAATGGAAAAATGGTCTGTTTTAGTAGTAAGCCCTCTCACCGACGTCAAGGTTTTTTTTTTTTTTTAAGGCTTACTAAACTCAACTCAAATGTATTTATAGAACACATTTAAAAACAACAACTGTTGACCAAAGTGCTGTACATTCAAAAATAACGAGCATTAAACATATTTTATTTATTCCAGAAATTAATCATTTATCAGGCTATATTATACTGTTTAGAAGATGCATTAAATATATACAATATCCATAACATACAAACAGCAATATTGACAGTAAAACTATTAAGGAAAATCTGAATGTTAACAAGAATCAAATAAGTCTCCAGCAAAGGGACACATACCTACCAGTCCTACAAAGGCATCCCTCCATATTATGCTGTAAAGGTCCAATGAGTGGGCGGAGACAGGTTTGAGCGGTTTTCAGTCCAGACGGTTTATTGTTCACACCTGAACAACAAACAAATCAAAAGTCCACGTAAATGGATTGTCCGTCTCCCAAAAGGAGTCGCCAGGCTCTCTGCCTTTTGCTGTCGCGAGTGCTCCGCACTCCCCGTATCCCCTTTTTCTACTGAAAGGCAGAGCAGACACATAAATACACACTTCCTGATTGGGCCTGAGTGCCTACAGGTGTGCACCCAGACCCAATCGCCCCAGCAGACCCGGTGCTCCATACTCCCCCCTGCAGGCCAGGCGCCGCCCCCTTCCACATACCCCCACCGCCCGACACAGGCCGGGGACCCATCCGGCCGCAGCCTACTCCCCCCCCCCGGAACGGGAGAGGAAATCAGCTACGACCATCTGCGCCCCCGGTCTGTGGGTCACCCAGAAATGAAATGGCTGCAACGCGAGGTACCACCGGGTGATCCTCGCGTTGGCATCCTTCATCCGGTGGAGCCACTGGAGGGGGGCGTGGTCGGAGTAGAGGGTGAACTGGCGCCCCAGCAGGTAGTAGCGGAGGGCGCCGACCGCCCATCGAATGGCGAGACACTCCTTCTCGACGGTGCTGTACCGACCCTCCCGGTCCGATAGTTTGCGGCTCAGGTACAGCACCGGTCGGTCGGCCCCCCCCCACCTGCTGGGTCAGGACCGCGCCCAACCCCCTATCCGACGCGTCTGCCTGCACGGAGAAAGGGAGAGCAAAATTAGGAGCACACAGGACGGCTTCCCCGCAGAGGGCTGTTTTAATAGCATCAAACGACACCTGACATGGCTCCGACCACTGGACCGTATCTGGGGCCCTCTTCCGGGTGAGGTCGGTCAAGGGGCTGGCCAGGTCGGAGAAGTTTGGGACAAACTGTCGATAGTACCCCGCCAGCCCCAGGAACCGCCTCACCTCCTTCTTGGTCCTGGGGCGAGGGGCGGCAGCGACCGCCTCGGTCTTACCGACCTGCGGCCGGACCTTCCCCCCCCCCAGGTGGAACCCCAGATACTGGATCTCCCTCCGCCCGATCACGCACTTCTTCGGGTTGGCCGTGAGCCCCGCCCGCCTCAGCGACTGAAGGATGGCCGCCACCCGCTGCATATGCTGCCCCCAGTCGTCTCCATAGACGACTATGTCATCGAGGTAGGCAGCAGCATATGCAGCGTGAGGCCGCAATACCCGGTCCATCAGCCGCTGGAACGTGGCTGGGGCCCCGAACAACCCGAACGGAAGTACCTTAAATTGGTACAGCCCGAGCGGAGTGGAGAACGCCGTTTTCTCTCGGGCTGCTGGAGACAACGGAATCTGCCAGTAGCCCTTCGTGCAGTCCAGAGTCGTGTAATAGGTGGCCATGCCAAGCCGGTCCACAAGCTCGTCGATCCGAGGCATCGGGTAGGCGTCGAACTTGGACACCGCATTCACCCTACGGTAATCCACACAGAACCGGACAGCCCCATCCGGCTTCCCCACAAGCACGACGGGGCTGCACCAGTCGCTGTGGGACTCCTCGACGACGCCCAACTCTATCATTGCTGCCAATTCACGCCGTATCACGTCTTGCTTGTGCACGGGTAGCCTGTAGGGGCGTGTCCGCACCGTTAACCCCGGTTGCGTCTCGATGTCGTGAGTTATTAACGGGGTGCGACCGGGCAGGGGCGAAAAGACGTCGGCGAACTGGAGCTGTAGCGAGACCACGTCCGCCGCCTGACTCTCCGACAGATCCTCTCCTCGACCGACCGGAGGGATGGGCCCCGGGGCAGGGACTTCCGGTCCAAGCTCCTCTCCCTCCGGTAGCGTTGTGGCGAACGCGACCGGGACCACATCATTCCACCTTTTCAGGAGGTTGATGTGGTAGATCTGTCGGGCATCGCCCCTGTCCGACCGCACTACCTTGTAATCCACGTCCCCGACTCGCCTTGTGACCACAAAGGGACCTTGCCACTTTGCGAGTAATTTGGTGGTAGAGGTGGGCAACAGAACAAGGACCTTGTCCCCTGGTGTGAGATCGCGTAATCTAGTCCCTCTGTCGTACAGGCGTTTCTGATTCTCCTGGGCTTGGCGCAAATGCTCACGTGATATTACCCCGAGTGAGTGGAGCTTTGCACGCAAGTCCATGACGTACTGGATTTCGTTTTTACTGTCGCTGGACCCCTCCTCCCAGTTTTCTTTAATAAGGTCCAGGACGCCCCTGGGCCTGCGCCCATAGAGCAACTCAAACGGGGAAAACCCTGTGGAAGCCTGGGGCACTTCCCGCACCGCAAACAACAGAGGGTCTAGCCATTGATGCCAATTTCGAGCATCCTCCAGTACAAACTTCCGGATCATGGACTTTAACGTCCGGTTAAACCTCTCACACAAGCCGTCTGTGGCTGGGTGATAGACGCTCGTGCGGATGGCCTTGACCTTCAACAACCCGTAAAGTTCCTTAATCGTGCGTGACATGAAATTGGTGCCCTGGTCAGTGAGAATCTCCTTTGGGATTCCCACCCGCGATATGACGTGAAACAACGCCTGCGCAACACTCCTCGCGGAGATATTGCGCAACGGAATTGCTTCTGGGTATCGGGTTGCGTAGTCGATCAGGACTAACACAAATCGATACCCTTGTGCGGAACGTTCTAATGGCCCGATAATGTCCATGCCCACGCGATCGAATGGGACCTCCACCAGGGGAAGGGGCCGCAAGGGCGCCCTGGGGATGGCCGGGGGATTCACCAACTGGCACTCGGGGCAGGAGGCGCACCAGCCGCGCACTTCCGCCCGAATCCCCGGCCAATAGAACCGAGCCATTATCCGGTTCAGTGTTTTATCGTACCCCAAATGGCCCGCCATTGGGTTGTAATGCGCCGCCTGAAAAACCATTTCCCGGCGGCTCCTGGGTACCAGCAACTGGGTAACAACCTCCTCACTCTGGGTGTCACGACTCACCCGATAAAGTCTGTCCCTAATCACCACAAAGTGTGGGTAAGTCAGCACTGCGTCTGGCTGTACCCGAAGACCATCAATAGAAATCACTTGGTCGAGGGCTGAGCGTAGAGTAGCGTCACGAGACTGCTCAAGGGGGAAATCGTCCACCGGTGGGAATGTCGCCGCTCGGCCCTCGGGTTGAGAACCTCCCGCCTCTTCCCCCGATCCCTGACCAGCGTCGGACACCCTCGCATCGGCGCAGAACACAGCGCATGACTTACATGTCCCTATCTGTCGTGTCCGTACCCCCGCACTCTCGCTAACCGCCCCCGGAAACCCAGCCCAATCTAACCCTAGAATCAGGGGGTACGTGAGGCCCGGACTAACCGCCGCCTTGACTCTATGCGTTTTCCCCCCATAATGAATTTCGATAGGGACCAAGGGATACGTGTGAACATCCCCGTGTATACACCGCACCGAAACGCTCGACGCCTCAACCAACGCCTCGGACCGCACCAGGCGCTGCTGGATCATAGTCTGCATACAGCCAGAATCCAACAGCGCCTGGTACGTACCCCGTTGTATCCTCACCGGGATACGGTACGCCTCGCCGGGACCGTAGGGAGGGGTCGGGGGACCGGCGACGCGGACAACCTGGCCGACATCCATCATTGGGCAGTCCCTCCGGATGTGTCCCGGCCGTCCGCACCGCCAACACCCCTCCCTTGCCGTCTGATCGCCCGCCTGCGGGAAGGGGGGGGAAGGCGATTCATGCGTCTGCTCCGGACTGGGCCCCCCCCTCCACCTCGCTCTAGGTAGCGGGGTGGGTTTGTAGCCCCGCAGGGCCGCCGCGCCGGTCCGCGGGCTCGGGGTTGGTACTGGTGGTCGTCTGTCCGTCGGAGGGGGGACCAGGTGGCCCTCCGCGATGTTGACCGCCGCCTGGAGGTTCTCGGGCCGGTGGTACCGGACCCAGGTGGACGTTCGGGCCGGCAACCCCTCAATGAACCTCTCGAGGGCCACCTGCTCCACGATTTCCTCCGGGTTATTCCTCTCGGGCCCCAGCCACCTCCTCGCCTGGTCCCGCAGCTGCTGCGCGTAGGTGAAAGGCCGATCGCCTTCTGCAAACGGGAGGGCCCGGAACCGGCGGCGATGTTCCTCTGGGGTCAGGCCTAGCCGGTCCCGGATGGCTCTCTCCACCGCCTCGTAGTCCCGCTGGGCCCCGGCCGGCAGACTGAGCCGCGAGCTGGGCCTCGCCCGTCAGGAGCGGCAGGAGGCGGTGAGCCCACTCTTGTCGTGGCCACCCGGAGACCTCGGCCACCCCCCGGAACGTCTCCAGGAAGGCCTCCGCGTCGTCGGCCTCCCCCATCTTGGGGACGTGGATGGGTCCCCCCGCTCCTGCCGCTCTGGGTCCGCGGCCGCGGTCGCCGGAGACGAGGAGCTCTTGTAGGACCGCCCTATCGGCGGTCAACGCCTGGCCCAGCTCCAGGAGCACCTCGTTATGCGCCTGCTGAACCTGCGCCTGCCTTTCGGACATCTGCGCGAGATGTCCGAGTAACGCCGCCAAGGGTGCCTGTTCCATTTGCCACACTCTCGCCTCACGTTGGGCGCCACTGTAAAGGTCCAATGAGTGGGCGGAGACAGGTTTGAGCGGTTTTCAGTCCAGACGGTTTATTGTTCACACCTGAACAACAAACAAATCAAAAGTCCACGTAAATGGATTGTCCGTCTCCCAAAAGGAGTCGCCAGGCTCTCTGCCTTTTGCTGTCGCGAGTGCTCCGCACTCCCCGTATCCCCTTTTTCTACTGAAAGGCAGAGCAGACACATAAATACACACTTCCTGATTGGGCCTGAGTGCCTACAGGTGTGCACCCAGACCCAATCGCCCCAGCAGACCCGGTGCTCCATACTCCCCCCTGCAGGCCAGGCGCCGCCCCCTTCCACATATGCATATTAACATTTTATGTTCCCTAAATTTCAATGGGTAAAGAAAAACTGAGCAGAATAGTTAGAATATGATTTGACAATTGGGACAAATGTATTCATAAATATTCTGTACATGGGGAAAGACAGGACTGGTGAAAGGGCCTACCACATCTCCTGCATGGGACGTGAGGTTCTCATGGGACGTGAGATTTAGAAATTGTTAATATGGTAATATTAAAAAGTCAACCACTACACACCTCTGAAAACAGACGTGGCTCCCGTCCATACATCAGACGATAAGGTGAATACCTGGAAGAGGCTTGGACACAACAGTTATTTGAAAAAACAATTTCTTTTAATTTGTCTTCCCACCTCTCCTGTTGTCCATCAAGGGTCTTGCCAATGGACCTCTTCAGTGTCTGATTGGTCCTCTCATCCAATCCGTTGGTCTGTAAAAACAGCAAAGTACAAGCAAGGGGAATAGAGAATTGAAAGAGTGTCATAAATATGTATAAGTTAATAGTAACATTATTTAGAAGCTCGATCTTTCTTTTATGTCAGTTATATTTCTTTATTACACAGCTTTGTTGAATACTCGATTCTGATGGTCAATTAGGGCATTCTACGGTCTGTTATTTCTGTATAGCAGACCGCTGCTATGAATAACAGACTTTTGCTATGGACGCAGTTCTGATCATATTCGCGTCGGGGTCCTGCATCACCCTGTTGGGGTTTATTTCTCAATAACGACCGCCTCACTGTACATTATCCCATACATAATATACACTATACCTGAGGATGGTATGCTGATGTGATTCGGTGCGTGACACCAAACTCCTCAAACAGGGACTTGTTTACCTGAATTAAGGAATTCAACAGTTATTAGGTTTCTTGTTGCCAGTGTTAATCAATCACTGTTAAATTACACATCTATATGTGTAAATACTTCACCTTGTTCCAGAATTCACGACCCTGGTCTGTCAAGATGACCTCAGGAGCACCATGAGTGTAGAAAATATCCATCAAAGCCTGTGGAACATCAAAAGAAACTGAAATCATTATCCAACCCCCCCCCCCCAAAAAAAATGTAAGCCAAACTTTTCTGTCAGTTTTAACAACATTCTGCATTCACAATATGTGACTACGCTGCAAATGCTATGATTTAGACACCTGTGATGTGGCAGCTGCAGTCTTGTCCTTGATGGGCCTGGCCTCCACCCACTTGGTGAAGAAGTCAGTTGCTGTCAGACAGAAGTGGTTCCCATTATTTGAGGCTTTGAATGGTCCAATTAGGTCAACACCTAGAGTAGGGACAGAAATAAACACATGCCAATTTGTACTCATACAAGTACCTGCCCACAGGCCATGATGTTATAGAGATAGAAAAGGCAATACAGTACATTAACAAAATAATACAAATTAAACTATGACTTCGAGAGTGTGGAGGGTGTGTGGAGTGTGTGTTGTTGATGGCTGGTTTACAGCCTCACCTGGCCTGAGTCAGACTGATTGGACTCTGGCTGGGTGGGGCTGCACACCTGTGGTGCATGAGCAATCATGGCACCCAGGATAAACCAGCCATCAACACACACACTCGAGGAGGAGCCACAGTCATGACAGTTGTACCATCAGCTCGGCGAATACCACCTGCCTTAATCTCCCAATAAACAACTTGCAACTACCATCTACCCGTGTCCTGTGTCAGAGGGCCCCAAGAGAAGCCACTTAGGTGGCGTGTGGTGAGGGCCAACCCTGCCACAGAGAGGTTGTAGCCGTTTCACAGAACCCAAAAGCAAGATATCTCACCAATCATATGCCATGGTGACTTTGGTTTGATGGGCTTCAACTCTGGTGCCTCCGTTTTCACTTGCTCAAACCTCTGGCATGACATACAGGTTTTCACCTTTACAACACAAGGAGATTAAACACAACAGATTTAATAATATGCTCTGGAGTAGAGGCGATTTTCTTTGTGTGTCACAGTAGTTTGAATGAACAATTACTTAAATAAGGCAATCACTATAAATTATTCTTTAAATCTCATGTGCATGCGGCATCAGCGTATCACAGGAAATATTGGAGCTGATCTGGATCAAACACAACTTGAACAAATTGATCACTTGCCCAGTCCTGAGCATCTCTGGTAATTGTCTTCCAGTAGAAGCGTTGGTTGATCTTCTCCTGCATCCTCTTGGCTCCAAAGTGGCCAGCATGGACTTCTGTCAGCACCTCATCCTTCTCTTTCTCAGTGAGGATCACCCTCCTCATTGAAAGGCCATTCTCCCCAAGGTAGTACATACAATTTCCTAGAAAGAGGGAGAGAACATACAGCACTGCATCAGCTGTAGATTGCTTATAACTTAATTCAGTTTCCTTTGCAGGGCCTACTAATTTGTGAAAATGGAAGATGAATTAAGATGGACTGCATAAAATGTTATTTATTTAATTACAGAATACCTTTAAGAGTGAATTTTTTTGCATCCCTCCGGATCTGCCGTTTCTCCGTGAGAGAGAGCCCTGCTTCATACACCTGAGACGACGGATACAAGAAAATAGAATTAAGTGACACCATTTTCACTCAACAAGAAAAACCTATAAACCTAAAATCTATCTATCTGTCTGCTTACCTATCTATCTAAATTAAATGAACACAAGCTAGCTAGCTAGACTATGATACACATGAAACACTCTAAATGCGATTAAACAATTAAATACAATACAAATATAAAGTTAGCAACGCTAATAAATGTAATTTGTAAAATAAGTGTTATCTGTTCAATGTTATTTCGTCTTGTGACGCTCAATGAATGAGCGCGAATGTTCGCAAATGTTCATGAACTTTCCTACGTCATCGTTCGACGTGTACGTCTGTTGCCAGGCAGGTTTGGAATGTTGGAACCTGGATTACGTAGGCGGTACAATTTTCGCCCCCGGTACAATTTTGGTGTGACAGTTGCAATCTGAACAGGGTGTGATGATGATGTCACCTGTTGATACCTACACCAGGTGGCTAAGCCTTTTAGTGTTCTGTTCTGTTGTTGTGAACCTGAGGAGCCTTGTTGAGTTATTGAATGATTCAGAGTATGGCTGTAATCTTTAATGCTTTGACAGTAACATTTGGTTTTGTTTCAAAAGTCACATGCTTCTCTTCTACTCTAGTCTCATAGGTGAAAAGGGGCAGTTAAGAACCTTCATGTGGACAGTGTCACGTGTACATTTGATCTATCTTGTTCTGTAATGTGAGTTTATTTCACTGAACTGATGCTAATTATTAGGCTACAGCTAAACAAAGACTGCATCGCATGTGCATGTGTTTTGTGGGTATGCACAAGGGCATACTTTGGGATCATAATGGTATTCATAGTTTACATAATGCCAGAGAAGTTTGAAAAATGTCTAATTTTCAATAATAGGGGTACAATTCCAGATGATCTAATCACGATTTTGTTACGGTTGCCTTTTGAGTGAGTGTGAATCCAATTGATGTTGCGGTCCCCTGGTGGTCTGTTAAGATGGCTGCCACTAGTTGGATCTTGCTGGAGAGGCAGTATGGCAAGTAACATCAACAGCAACATGACATTTGTGCACTGTGTTTCAAAATCTGATGCCAAACAGTGATGTCACGGGAAAAACATCAGAAAGCGGAACCTAAACCACCGTGTTATTGTGACACTTAAAGTTGAGTTTGAGGCGAGGAGAGTTTGAAGAACCAATGGAATAAAACATGAGCACTGTGTGTGTGTGCGTGTGTGTGTGCGCGTGCGTGAGTGTACTCAGCAGTTGAGGAACTAGCCCTGCGGAAGCCCACATGTGTTTAATCATAACAAACAGCTAATTTCTGGTAGCGCTACAGAGAGAGATAAGGGAATAACAACACAGCTCGGATGAACTCTCACAGTAGAAGATGTGTGGAGAGTGCAGTCTGATCTGAGGGTGATGCGTTTCCTAGCCAATCATCCTTTCCTTCCACCATGAAACGAAAAACAAATGATCAGATGGAGCTAGCCCAGTGCCACCTACGTTTACTCACACACATGTTTAAAGAATGATGAGTGCCATGTTCGTCATACCGACGGCCACAGGCTGATGTCGTTTTCCCCAAGCGTTCACATCCTGTTACTGACCAATTTATTTGGTACTTGCTGCAGGCCATCTAGGCCTGTGATATTTTTAACTGGGAAGCCTTCACTCTAGTATTCAGGCTAATTTAGTGTCCTGTTATTTTTAAACCAGCAGGACCCTGTTGAACCGCTTAAACAGTGAGGGTGTATTCTAGGTCAAAGATGTCAAACATGTCCATTTCCAAAGAGAGGCAGCAAACAGGTGTTGAAACGCTGACTTTCCACAATATTGTTGTGGGCGGGACATCCTCATACTGGACTCTGCTGATGGACACGCAGTACGACAGGAAATGAGTGTCCCTGTTGAAACATGTGGTCAGAGCCTCTCCTTCCTGTACTGGATAAAGGAAGTGGATCGACTCTGCCCACTCTCAGGTCTTCCAGGGTCCTGGAAAGTGGGGTCAGCATGGGCTGCTTTCTGACTCAGGGATGACTTGGATCTGGGCAAGGCATCAAAAGATTGCAGGCGCTGGCACAAACTGATGCTCAGAAACACACACACACACAGACACACACAAATAAGGAGACTTGGGGCCAGTGCTGGAGAGACATGAGGGTGATTCATGCATTCTCAGACAAATTGTGTAACCCGTCCCAAAATGACCTTTGGATGTGTCCCTTTTCATGTATAAACATGCATGCATCATATCCAAATTCTAATATTTTGGGACACACTTTCCAAGGTACTCGGTGTCTTTAGGCCCTAGGGATTAATGTGATTTGAACTTGCATCGAAGCACATAGTCGAAGTTGCACAGTGTTAACAGAAGAAATATACATCTCATGATGATTTACAACATGTTTTTTGTAGCAAATATGTTACTCATAAACCAGCTCTTATATATCCAACTAGTTGCAGTTTCTTTATCAACATGCTGCATAAACAGGCTTGTCATGTGTCAAGAAAAGCAACTTATAACACCAATATAAATGTTTCGGAATTTCTGTAGCTGCGTTTCGATCTGCTCAACAAGCTTATATTATAATATGTGTTTGCTTGCCCTGTAATTGCAAACACATGCAGTCTTACTGGTATATACTTGATCTAAGCACTCTTATTACGAATGCCTCGTGAACTTCTAATGATTTCTTCATGTCAAGTCAACTTTATTTTTAGCCCTTAATCACAGAGTCACAGAGTCTCAAAGGGCTTCACAGGCTACAAGGAAATACTCCCATAATGGTCAAGGAAGAAACCTTGGGAAGGAACACAGAGTGAGGGATCCCTCTTTTCAGGGATGGTTAGGAATGCAATGGGCAAGTAAAATTGTTAGAAAATCGGAGATAAGTAATGTCCATGTGGTGGCGTAGAGATGGTGGCTAGTAGTGAGTAAGCTGGTAGCTGTCAGGTGGGGTGGCCAGGCATCCAGTCTTGATGGTCGGGGTAGTCCACTAATCCTCATGAGACCATCCAGATATTGACATTTGCATTTCACAATGTGTATCAGTCTGGCCTTGGCTGGGCACCAATATACATTCAAAAAACTCCAGCCAATCAGAGTGACGCTGTTGCTCTCTTCACTCTTGCTGAATCCGGTTGGAAGTAGTAAAGCAAAAACATATTCTCCTCGGATAAAAGCTTTCCGTGCAAATTTCTGTTTGTCTTTTAACATTGTAATTTAGTCTATCTCGGATGAATCTGTTTGATTGCTCCGTCAATTTCTACACTTTCTCCTTGGGTGCCGCCATTGTTTGGAAACTCTGTGGGGCTCCTTCTCCATCGTGAACTGAAGCTCCTATCATTTTTCAATTTGCTTTCACCGGGCTCGAGGTCAGACTGATAGAAAAAGAAACAGAGCGAAACAGAATTTGAACTAGCGAGATCAGAATGGGCTCATGAGGATGGTAATTCACCGCAATGCACAAAACAAAGATCACTCACAAAGACAGGAAGAGGCAGTATTATGGTTAGATTCATATCTACCGATTTGGCACCTGTTGCACTCCTAACCATCCCTGGATGGTGGGATACCTTGTGGGCTTAGGGTTAGGGGGTTGTAGTATAATTTGGCCGGTGAAGCCCTTTGAGACTTTGACTGTGATGAAAGGGGAACTTCAACCGGCTTCATATCATTACAATGTGTGTAGTAGTAGACATTGTTCATTTGCATAAACTACCCACATTGTAATGATACAAAGCCGGTTGAAAATCGGTGAAGTTACACTTTAAGGGCTATACAAATTAAATGGACTTGACTTGGCTTCTTCTGCAGTGTCTGGTGATCGGAGGGGGACCCTGTGGTCTGCGGACAGCCATCGAGCTTGCGCTAATGGGTTCCAAGGTGGTTGTAATCGAGAAGAGAGACTCGTTCTCCAGGAACAACGTGCTGCACCTGTGGCCCTTCACCATTCATGACCTCCGGGGCCTGGGGGCCAAGAAGTTCTACGGGAAGTTCTGTGCCGGAGCCATCGACCACATCAGTGAGTGTCCCCCAGTGATCTCGGCTGCTTACATGGGTTATTTAACTAGCGTACTGACGTTGACTTACAGTTATTCATTTATAGATGTATTGATGTATGTATTTATTTATTTGTCTACTGGTATGGTATCAATCTATTTATGCAT
>JAOPHQ010005434.1:0-62500 GCA_030340625.1 Merluccius polli
TCCCGGAAAGCGTGTATAAATGCCAAATTGGTCAATCACTAAAAACATTATCCGTAATAAGGGCAGCTTCATGTTGGATATTGACAGGCAGGAGGGAATATGTGAGGCGTTTCAACACCCCTCCAAGGATGCATCACCAGAAAGTGTGCTTAGCAGAGAGCACACGCAACAAGGTTGCCTGAACCTGATATTTAACAAAAGGTTAAAAGGTCATGCTATCAAGTATTCCCGAGACAGAAAGGGAAATTATATATAGGGTACACTTTAAATGATGCATTATCATGGAATAGCAACAACTGCATATTCTTTCAGAGATATTGTTTGAATTTGCAGATGACTCCATTGTCAAAGTGAAAACGACTGTAATGTACTCTAGTGTAGTGCGACTTAGTTGTGCTTTCAGGTAACCAAACACTGTTTCTGAGCCCTCTTGGCAGCACAGTGGCCCCGATACAGAACTGGGTCCTTGGCAGAATTTGAACCCAAAATCAGTCCCCCCTGAACCCAGAGAGGTTGACACCATCACTATCTTGATGTTTGTCAAGTTAGTTCTGAGCCTTCTTGGGCAGGAGACTACACAATCTGAGCCCCTTTAAACAGCCACCCCAAGATCCAGACCCAGGCCTGTCCCCCTTTCTCTGCTGGTGACAGGGAGATAGGTGAGAGTGTGTGTGTGTGAGGAAGTGTGCAGGGAAACAGGAAGTGGGGAGACAGGAAGTGAGGGAGGAAGTGTAGGAGAGAGGTAAAGGCCAGAGCCACAGAGGGTTCAGAAGAAGCATTCGATCAACAATCGATCAGGAAGGATATAACTCATCAGAAGGAATTTAAGCTATTATTATATTTACAATACAAGTACTATGTGTGTAATTACATCATTAATTTACATCCACTAAGTGCTCTCACTTGGCAAATGTATAATGACCTAATCATATTAATAATGACAGAACTTCATGTTGGGAATACATGAATTAAACTGTAATCACACACACATGCTACCTTAAAGAATTACTAAAATTGTATGGTATTGAAATAAAATAATATTCAAATAAAAACTTTGAACATATAAAAACATATGTAACACACATGTAAATTGAAATATAATAAAGGTTTAATCAAAAATATAAAAATCAAATCTACCAAGTCATCAGGCCAGGCTTGTTTTTCCTTATAGGTCATCTTATTGCCATAAAGACAGACCAGTGCTTGACACAAGGTCAAGTTGTGGTAGAAGTTCAATTGGTAGTGAAACCAATGAGACAGAGAATGAATTGAAAATGAACCAACAAACCAACTGCAGGAAGCTCTGGGAGGTGTGGAAGACTGTAATACCTATGGTGGGTACTGTTAGAATCAGTCCATGAACACAGATATTTCAGACAAGAAGACACTGATGACTTGACAGAAAGAGGGACAGAAACGGAGAGAGTCACAACACAGGTCAGGAAGACACTTTTAAATGACAAGGCCAAATAAATAAAGCGTTACACACAAAGAGCCAAGCAGGGCGTACTCAGAAAACGCGTCCGTCTGCCGCCAGGCTTGAAGGCCAGACGCTCCGACCCCCAGCTGAACTTTACACAGCCTGGAGAGAGAGAGGGGTGGAGAGACAGCCGTGGCCAATAGAGATGGGGGGGGGGAAGAGAGAGAGAGAGAGAGAGAGAGAGAGAGAGAGAGAGAGAGAGAGAGAGAGAGAGAGAGAGAGAGAGAGAGAGAGAGAGAGAGAAAAGAGATGGAGAGAGAGAGAGAGAGAGAGAGAAAAGAGATGGAGAGAGAGAGACAAAAGATAGAGAGGCAGGAAAGTGAAAGGCGAGGAAAGAGTCTCAGAGAGAGAGGGATGGTATGAGAAGAAGACAGGAAGACGGTATTTTGAGAAGGAGGGAAAAGAGAGAGAGGGAGGGAGAGTACAGAAATACACAGGGACAGTCTTACAGTCTGTTAGTCATCACTGTGCTTAACATTCAAAGAGAGACAGAAAAACAGACAGAAACAGATAACAGAACAAGAGAGGGAGATCTTGAGAGTGAGATTCGAAAGGAGTGGTAGTAGTAAGGATGTGGAAATATTCTGCAGCATGCATGTTTTCAGTTTTTTCCGCATGCAAGTGTGTGTCTTATGGATTTCGTCAGCCATTCGATGCTCAAACATGGCTAAAGACGAGTCAAACAGCCTTTAAGCCGATATGAGACCTCGTGTTCATGAATGGGAACTTCCCAGCTGAAACGACTAGCTGTGGTGGAGCCTGGGACTCGTGGCGTGGGCCTACCTGGGGTAGGAGCACACAGGCTGGGCACGGAGAGCGCCCCTTCACTGGTGTAGGCTGAGTACAGGTTGTCACTGGAGGGCGAGGGCTTCATGGGCTGGAGCAGGGAGCCACTGCCCGAGTCGGCGAGCCCCGCAGGGGTCAACAGAGCCAGCTGGCCGGGGTAGATGGTGGGGACGCTTTGGGCGGATAAAGTGCTGCCTGCAGATAGCACAAGGCACAGGCAAGAGACAACAGGATAGAGAAGGAAGAGGAGGAGGAGGAGCACCACAAGAAACACAGGCATACACATACACACACGCACACATACACACATGCACACACACCGAGAGAAGAAAGAGGAAAGGACAGACAATGAAAGCAGTCAGAGACCCCCAAGCTCCAAGCCTGCGTGAGCAGAAACCAGAACGCATGCTTAGCTAAGTACATGTTCACAATGATGTGACAGGTGTCACTATTTCAATGCAAATGTGATACTTAAATACACAAAAATAAACATTTACATTTCCTTGTTGATGTTTGATATTATTCCTTGCTAATATAATAATAATATTACCACTACTAATAATAATATATGCAATACATGCTTTTATCCATAGCGTCTTACAATAACTGTGAGTGCATACATTTTTAGCATGGGTGGTCCCAGTGGGAATCGAACCCCTCACCCTGGCAATGTTAATGCCATGCTCATCACCAGTTGAGCTAGTCAGGACCAGCAAACTGCCTTCCTGAGCTTCTACTCAGAGGTTAGCCGCTATGTTTAGCTGCTAGGTTTTTGTTTGGTGGAATATGCGTGTGTGTGTGCGTCGGCAGCTAGACTGTACCTGGCTGCAGGGGACTCCTGCTGCCGTGGGTAGAGCTGTTTCGGGAGGACTTGGAGGACTTGCTCTTGGTGGGCCGTCTCCGCCTGCCGGCCAAGGCTGCTTGTGGAAGCACCGCAGGGGGAGGGACCTGCACACCAGAGAGACGGGCCATTAGTCGGTTTGAAAAAGAAACGCTAGGGTGGTCAATTAGGCCTTCTGACCTTGATTAACCTTCTCTCTCTATTCACGTAGCGGCCATCTTGGTTCTCACAGCTAGCTGGGTGATGGGAACTGAATGTGGAGTTCCGCATTCAAGATGGAACCAAGATAGCCACTAGGTGAATAAGGCCCCATGACCTGACATGTCATCATGCACTTCCCCATGCACTGACAGAAACCTAGGTTTCAGGGTGTTGATGTGCTCTGATATGTGCTCTGATATGTGCTCTGATATGCTCTATTTTAGATTAGACATCTAAAAGGAAGTTACCTTTCCCAGTCTGGTGAAGAGGCCGTCTATCTCCTCCTTCTGGCGACCGTGCAAGGCTTGGATCTCACGCACGTGCCTGCAGAACAAAACAGAAACAGGTCATGGTCATTTATGAAGCACTGTTCTAGCTAAATGTGGCTACTGGCATTTACACACACAGGAAAGAAATAGATGACCAGGAAGAGGGATACAGTTGTTCCCTCGGTCAACGTCTTTCGATAATATTTAAAAAGTAATATTAATATAAAGGAAATGATGAAGTAGAAACGATGAAAGAATGGAATATGTATTTTTATTTTACTCAGACAATAAAAGAAGAAAAGAAGTTTGTCTCATAAGCTTAATGTAGGAGGCAGAATAACCTAAAAAAAGTGAGAGGATGAGATGGTTTCTGTGTCACCCTGTCCCAAAGAGGAGCATGGAGAAAAGTAGGACAACTGACAAAACAAACAATGGGGGAGAAAGTTCTTTCAGTCAAGGATTACCTGTCCTCAATAAACAAAAATAAGACAATAGTCTAGTTAGTGGTACAGAGGAGCCAAACCTACTTTTCTCTGAGCCGGCGAATTTGCTGCTTGAACTCTTCGTCCTCAAACTCGGAGTCGTTGTCACTGCTGATGTAGGAGTTGTTGAAGGAGTTGTTGTTGTTGAGACTGGGCAGGGAGGCGTTATGCATCAGGTCTGGACTAAGGAGCTCATTAGGACTGCTCTGGTTCGGTCCACTAGGCCCGTTGGTAGCCTGGGCAGCGGGTGGTGGGTCGTGCCTGACCGCAGAGCTCTGCTCCTGGGCACCGCTGGCTGTGAGTGTCCCTACCGCGGACTGAGGATTGGTGGTGACCTGAGAAGAAGCAATATTTTTTTAATTTACCCATGGTAGGTTCGCTGAGCACGGATACTGTTGCAGCGAAGCCCTGCTTCACACTCACACAGTTCCACATCCTTCACACCTGGGAACTGCCCAATACAACCACAGTCTTCTTCACTGAGCAGTTGAGGGTTAGGTGCCATGCATAAGGAGCTTAAGGGGTGCTCCCAATGGTGGGGGTGTGGGGGGGGAGTCTTATTTTTTCACTTCCCCCACCCAGATTTTTCCTGACGGTCCGGGGAACAAACCGGCAACCTTCTGGTCACAAACCTGTTTCTCTAACCTTTAGGTCACCATTGCCCCCCACACATGAGATGCAATAGGACAGAAAGAGCAGTTAGGTTATAAATAAATGAAGTACCTGGAATCGTCCGATGGTGGTGCAGGGCAGGGGTGAGGCACAGGGGGAGGTGAAGGGAGACGGATGGAGAGACCCTCCTGGGGTTCGATGGGCCATCGGTGAGGGGAGCCCGTCCACGACATCCGCCCACATCTCATCCCGTCCCGGGCCAGCCCTTCTCAGGGGAGTCGAGGAGGCCTTGTGCAGGGTGTTCTCCGGGCTGGAGAGGGTGGAGGAGGAGGACGACGAAGAGGAGGAGGAGGAGCAAGAGGAGGAGGACAAGGAGGTGGTGGAGGAGGATTCTATGCAGGTGGGGCAATTGATGGGAGGCTCGTCAGTAGCCAAGGAGACCTAAGAAGAGACGAGGGGATTATATTATTAAATATTAATACCAGGAGAGCCTTTTGAGATTAAAATCTATTTTACAAAAGTGTCCTGACAAGATAAGACAGCACAACAAATCACAAATCACATAATCACAGTTTTCACAGACAACAAATAACACATTTCAATATGAACAGATGAGGAGAAAAATTAATCACATTCACAGACATTCACAGATCACGGTGTATCCACAGATACACCAGGAAAGTGAACTAAAAACATTTACAGGCTATAGAGGCTGACTGTAGGCCATTGTTGAAAGTTTTCAAAACATTTAAAGAAACAAGTTCCTTTATTTTGAGGTCCATCTGCAGCAAGTTCCACACCGAAGGGACAAAATAGCTGAAAGCTTTTCCTCTAGCTCTAAGCGTACATTGAGAACAGATAAAAAGAGACAGTCCTGGGAATGAAGGGAATGGCTATGTGGGATGCTGAATATCCACCTCTCACTTATAGGAACTTTATATGGACTGTTTGCCACTGTACCGCGAGTGCGGGGGCGAGAGAGAGAGACACGCACGTTTTTTTCACACACACGCACGCACGCACGCACATACTGATCTGCCGTGTAAATATAAATGTCAATAGTGTGGTACCCACTGTTACATCATCCATTAATCATTTACATTTCGATATTGTCCATAAACCGGTTACACAATCGCTTACGCGCACTTCCTGGTGTTCTGGCTTCCTCGCACCTATCCCATGGCGGAAGCGCGCTCCGCGTTGGGACAGGTCTTTTAAGATGGCTAGGAAGGGGAGGAAGCGGGCATTATGTCGCGGGGGTGTTTGCTCTCATGTTCTCTATGTTTAATAATAATAATAATGTATCTGGGGATTGTAAATATTGAAGTAATGGGTTGTTGGGTTGATATTATTAAAATGGGTTATTGTAATACATTTGTTCACTGAATGTATTTTGATAATCGTGAACAATGTATTTGATGCTTCCCTTAGAGGGTGGTTTAGCCCTATTAGGCTAATTTGGGGCAATTTGCCTTAATGGATAGGCCTACTTAGGGAGGGGAGGGCAGTTGCCCTGAAAGGGCAGGGAGAGAAGGTCAGCTCTCCTGCTGTGAGGTAGAGTACTTTTTCCACATGTTTTGAAATGTGAATTTATTTTTGTTTGGCAAGTATTTTTGTTTCTTTATTGCAATTCAAAATGCAAATGGCGACTTCAATGGAAAAATAAAACCTTTCATTTTGAAACGTCAAAACTCTTCTCATCCACATTCTTTCCACCTCAAACACCACGCCCACATCCGGTATTGTGGGCTAGCTGCGCTGGCCGTTCACAGGCTACCAGAGTTACTCCTACAAAGATACGTAGGTAAGTACATAGTAGGCCAAGAAGTCCTTTGTAAATAAAAACCTCAGAGAGAGAGAGAGAGACAATGATGAAACTAAAGCATCATAGGATTCAATTTCATGAAGACTACTGGCTACAGGAGTCTTGCAGCTGCTGTGTTCTTTTGCCTCATTACCTGGAATCTCCCCAGTTTGATCGCAGCAGGGGGGACGGAGATGGTCTCGTGCTCCTCCTCCTCAGAGGGGAAGGAAACTGGAGCGAGAGAGAGACACAGAGAGGAACAATGAGAGGGAGAGACAGACACACAGATAGACACAGAGACAGAGAGCGATATGGACAGTTAATAAAACTGGCAAGCGAGTGGGTCGAAATTTTAGCCAACAAACGGATTATGAAACAGAATAAATAGATTAAATCATACCTGGTTGTCCTCCCGAAGGCATGCCGGTGAGAGAGACCTGAGGATGGAAGACACGTTAACATTACAATTCAGAGAGTAGGTGAGGACATGTTATGGCTCTACAAGAACAGAACTTCAGCACTTGTCAGGTTATACTAGTATAAACAACCCCAGATGGGTCTGTGTCCCACGCCAAGCATCACTACAACTGTGTGTGTGTGTATGTACAGTATGTGTGTGCTAACCTGTGTGTGCGTGCTGACATTCTCAGGGCTCAGGGCTCGCCTCAGCTGGGCGTCCAGGTCCTCAAGAGGCTGTTGGGACTACAGATGAGTAGAGGAGGCAGTTAGCACGCACGCACACACACACAAACACAAACACACACACACACACACACACACGCTTCAAAAATCCCAAGCTACACTAACCAATCAAAAGCATCTCAGCCATGACTTCACGTGTGTGTCTGTGCTTTTCGGTTGCAGCTCAACAACCGCCTCAACGAAAGAGTACAGGCCTATCCCGTGTGAGTTATGCAAGAGATGAGGCGCGTTGGTGGGCTAACGCGACAGCGAAGAAGGTCACGGCCCACGCCGTCGGATGTTTTTATGATAAATGGGGGGGCCCTATTTTTAGAAAGCCGCATTCATAGCCAAAACAAAAGCTGTCTGGACGTTTAAGCCAGATTAAATGATGATGTCGTCCATCAAGCATTCCTGTGCCGGATGCCTATCTGTCTGTAGGCCTGTCTGACTATGTCTACTGTCTACTATCGCATTGACTAGAGCCCTATCCGATTGTCTGTCGATGTTTTATTTTAGGCTTTCCTCCAAACTCAGTGTTCTGACTGGTTGTTCTCGCGGCCGTTGTTATAATTGTCATTGAATGTCAAAAGGGAAAGCTGAAAAAGCTTGAAAAGTAAGCTAATAGGTCTCCTTTGTCTGAGCTCGGAAGAAATTGAATGCGATGAAGAGTGTGTTTTTGTAGCAGATTGTAAGCTGCAATTGTTATCACAGAACCAGCTTGTGTGAGCAGCTTCTGACACTTGATAAAAATTCAGCAGCTCACAGCTTACAGCTTGAATTGTCCACGGGGGGTAAATTAAATTTCCAGGCTAGCTTTGATTGAAATCGCATGTGTAGAAAGTGAGTTCTGCTCTGCTGTGCAGTGTTCGTTCAACACTGGCCCCTGGCACGCTAGCCACTGAAGCTATGATACTAGCTAGACACAGTGGAACAGGATGGCACTGCTGGCACGGCCGGTGTATTGTCGGTCTCGTTGAGCATGGACAGGCCAATGCACCCAAATATGCCCGGTGAGTGCACGTGAACGTTTGCTTTCAAAGTACTTTGCAGGATTACATCAGGATAATCCTGTTTTACACGAGCAAAACCTCTCCCGCCTGGTATGACTCTATGGCTCTGTGACATTCTCCATCACTGTCGTTGCTCCACCACGGTTCCTCTCACTGATCTACACACACTACCGTTGCTGCAGCGAAACCAAGGTCAGTTCAACTTGCATTGCGTTGTTAACGTTCCATAACCAAATGAGTATAGGGTGAAGGAGTGCAATACAAAGCAGTGGCGGAAGTATCGTGAGAGAGAAAAGGAGCAACACCTGTGTTAGACAATGTCCAGGGTGGGATGTCTGCAGCTCTGAAGGGAGAATACCAGCCTAAACTCAAGAGATATGAACACAGGACAGGGGATGGAAAGGAAAAGGGAAGACAAGGAGAATCCGGGTTAGACAGGAAATGGGAAAGGAGGATAAATAGGTTGAGCTGTAAAAGTGACTCATTAAACATGAGTCACTTTGTGTGGAAAGCCATAGGGAAGCTGCAACGTGAGCTTTATGTCTATGGCTTGCTGTGACTGAGAGGATGGAGACTGCAGTCGTAAGCAGTGGCTATAAGTCAAGGTCTGGTTGGAGATTTGGCTATCGCTCCCCAACAGTTAGTGGGGAGTTAGTCGGATAGCTGTGGTTTAGTATTGTGAAGTACACACTGTGACGAATGGTCGTGGTTTTTGATGAGGGAGTATCGACAGAACCATTTGCCATGACTGCGTCCCACACAATGAGTGCCACAAAATAGTCATGCACCATTAAAATAATATTAATAAATAAGAAAACAGTGGGTTTCATTCAGAAATACAGTATGGTGCAGTGTGAGGTTTTTGTGGATTAGTAAAATGGTTCGTGAAAATGGCTTGGAACACATTCCATCTAAATCAACTCTAGAAAGCACTAGAAAAACTGCTATTAAACCTAACTACAACTACTACTACACACCTACAAAAATGCTTTTAAATCTACCACCTCATGAATGATAACAGACATTAAAGCAAGGGCTTTTTTAACCAACCTATGATGGTTACACATAACTGATCAACAAACAAGACCACCGGTCCGACGGATTTTGTGATCATTGTGTTGACAGACAGAACTAGTCGCTCACCAAGACTCTGGACAGAGGGGTCTTGGATGGAGTGGTCGAGCCATAGGATGCAGCAGGCATATCTGTGAAAAGTAGACTCTCTATTGGTCACGAGAATAACCCTCATTATTTGAATATGTATGAAGAATGCTTGTGACCAAAACAAAAAGGCACTTGTCTGCGCTTACTGGTCTGTGCAGGAGCAGCGGTAGGAGTTCCAGGGCCCTGGACCGGGGTCACTGGCCCCCCAGTGCCCAATGCTAGGGTGGAGGGGGGCACTGGCGGGACGGCCGGCTGGTTGGAGCTAGATGCGTTGACGGAGGTCGGGGAGGTAGAGGAGGGACCCACGGGCGTCGTGGTACCCGCCACGGGGGCACCCGCGGCGGGGTCACCGGGCAGGAGCTCCCCCTGGGTTGCCGGCGCTGTTCCTCCCAGGTCCATGAAGAGGGAGCGTAGCTTTTTGTCCAGCATGTGGATGTCATCTACCTTACCCTGGGACTCCATGCTCGCCTCACACCTGGTAGAGATGTGATGATGGCGATTTTATTGATTTAAGAAATATTGTATTGTAAAAAAAAAAATAGTCATGTTTGTTCAATGTTAGATTCTGCGGCTGGAAATAGCGCCCAGAGCAACTGTTGTAATTGACCAATCAGAATCAAGTATTCAACATAGCCGTGTAATAAAGAGAACGATTTAATCCAGCACACACCTTGCATCACATGACTCCCCACAGTGGGCGTGGCTCTGCCCCGGAAGAGCAGCGGTCTGGGGCTGAGAGTGGACTAGTGTGGACTGGACCCCCGAGGCAGCGCCGGAGGTCACCGTCTGCAGCCCCGCCGAGGTCCCAGATGAAGACGACGGGGAGCAGGAGGTGGAGGAGTGCGGCGACTGGGAGGAGGTGGATGGAACGAGCTGAGGGCCCGGGGCGGCTGCGGTGGTCACCACCGAGGTGGACAGAGACACGGGAGGGCTGGAGCAGGGCGGAGAGCGGCAGGGGTAATCCGCGACGCTACCGCCGCCAACGGCGCCACTGCCGCTCACCAGAGGAGCAGAAGAAGAAGAAGAAGAAGAAGAGGGAGTAGGAGGAGGCGGAGAAGTGACCGGGGGGAGGGTGGCAGAGGCTGGAGCTGAGGGGAGCGGGGTCGGGGCGATGCTAGAGAAGCTAGCCGGGGGAGAGGATAAGGGGACAGGGGCAGCAGAGCAGGCAGCAGAACCATCAGGTTGGGCCTGCACAATTGCGCCTTGGGCCTGGGCCAACGCCTGGGGCTGGATTTGTGCTTGGGCCTGGAGCTGTGGCTGACCCTGGGGTGCGGTCTGAGCTGACTGGGGTGCTGCTCCCTGTGCCGGGACGACAAGGGGTTGATTGGAGACGGGGAGAGGAGAGGAAGAGAAGGAGCCAGGGGGGGTGAGGCCGACCGAAGGAACAGAGGAAGTCGAGGAGGGCTGGGGCAGCGAGGCGTCTAATGGATGCTCCTGTGCTTGGGTTAAAGGAGCAGGGTAGGGTCCGGCCGCGGTATCCGCTGCAGGGTTGAGTCCGCCAGCCACAGCTGACTGGGGAGCGGGGCCTGAGGCAGTGGGAGGCTGTATGAAGGGCAGGGTGGAGGGGATGGAGGCCGGCGCCGTGCTGGGTCCCGGATCATACTGGTTCTGCCCCAGCTCCGAGAAGGCCTGTTGCAGGGTGATGGCCCCGGCAGACTGGGACAAACCAAAACCCTGGGCTGGAGGTTGAGACGAGACCGTAGAAGCTGGAACATACCAGAACGCGTGATCAATCGGCCGTGTCTTTACGACTACATAAACCAGTCCAGGCAGAGCTGATACCAACGATTGTTGGTATCAGGCTGGGTGTGCCTTTCAGACATGTACTGTATATAGAGATTTTCCGATACCATTTTTTCCCTCCCGATACCGATTCCGATACTTGTGCTGTGGGTATCGGCTGATACCGAGTACCGATCCGATACCAGTATGTTATAAAAAAAATATCATACATGCATGACTGTGATATGATTATCATAGTGGTAAGGCCTGGCTCAGGTTAAACTCTTTGTAAAACATGAATAAATACAGCAAATTCAAGCCATTTATTTTTAAATAGAACAGTATAAAAAACAGCAGTGCAAATGCAATTTGACTAAATAAATCTAGGAATAATTATTTAAAAAAAAAAGTGCAGCCACAATATTTTTAAATAAAAAAGGCATTTAAATAGAACCGTATAAAAAACAGTAGTGCAACAGCAACTTAATTAAATAAATCCAGAAATAATTATTTTTTAAAAATTAAAGTGCAGCCACAGTATTGTAAAATAAAAAAGGCATTTAAATAGAACAGTATAAAAAACAGTAGTGCAACAGCAACTTAAATATATATAATATATAATATATAGTGGTACGCATATCTGTGGGTGGCTAAGGGCGTGGGTGGGCATGTGTGTGTGTAAAGGTAGTAACAAATAACAATTTAACCACAGAGGAGGGTTAAAAAACAGTCAAAATGGTGAAAACAAAATTAAAAATAGCGAGGAGGGGGTCGATGTTTTGCACTGCGGTCTCAAACGCGGAGATGAAGTCACGCCACGGCCTTTAGTTCGGTATGCGGCCACAAAGTCAAACTCGAAATGGTGAAAGTGATACAACACAAAAAAACCTAGTTTGTAGGCTACTTCCTACCTTGTGTCTAGATGTTGTTTTCTGAGGAAATAACACCTGCTCGCGTCTATTTTTTGTGCGTTTTTATCACTAATTTCCGCATATCAAAACTCCCCCGGCACATATATTAACAAAGATAAACTTTGCAATTATTGCATTAACAGGAAATTAGTCATACGCGGTACCACAGCCATTGGTCGCCACACACTCTTGAGATCTTGAGTTTGAGTTCCTAAGGTAGGAAGTGAAGAGACTCCTACCATCGACTGTTTAGCCGTTTAGCACACGCTTCCACCCCGAGCGACAATACTGGTCTGGGTGATCAAACCATTGCGGCCGTGTTTTAAGAGCGGCGAAGAAGAACTGTGCCAGAGCTTAACGGAGATAACCAGTAATTAGATTACTAATTGAATAAATTATGTGGTATCGGATCGGTGCCTGGACTCCAGTAGTCGCCGATACCGATGCCAGCATTTTCGGCAGTATCGGAGCAATTTCCGATACTGGTATCGGAATCGGAACAACTCTAACTGTATATGCTTTTGATCTTCAGATAAGGCCTTTACTGTTTATTTAGTAGATTAGAAAACATTTCAAAAATGCCTGTAGGAAGTTCATGTTCACGGTTCACCAAGTGGCTTATAATTGTACTGATGGTGCTCTGAAGTCTGTGGGGCAAGGAGTTTGAATTCCTTTCATTTTGTGGAACGTATTTTGCATGCGCAGGTAAGCCATGTCTTACCTGTCTCTGTGGTGGATGCAGGTGTGGAGGCGGGCGGGGAGGTGGGAAGCAGTTCCTTCAGCCTGGACTCAGGTACCGGACTGACAATAAACTTGCGACCCGCTGAATGGACCACCTGGGACGTGGCACTCGCTGGCAAGTCTGGGGGGAAGGGAGAGAAGGACATTACATACATTTACATTCAGCAGACTCTTTTATCCAACCGGGTGAGAACAATCAAAGCATACAATTTGAACTGGAGTAACTACAAAACATTGTGCAAGTTTGTATAAAACAGCTGCAGTGCAGAAAAGATTAAATTCTCTAAAAACATAATGGCCTACCTGGCACTTTCACACACATTCTCATACACACAGTTTTTGTTAAATTGTCAACTCTGGTGTGAGAACAAATACAGCTTGCCGGAGGAGTTTCTGCTGGCTTGTTCTCCTTAACCCAGAATAGACGATCATTTTATGTCGAGTTGAACACAGCTAACCCGTATTCACTTGAAAGCTACAGCACAAACTGTGCAGAATGTAGCCAAGATTATCTTTAAGATTCCTAAGTATAATATCAGCTCTTTGCTGGCACTTGAATGTAATTCATAGGTATGGTCCAATGAACCAGAAGGAGATAAGACAGTGAGGGAGGTATGGAGCTGTACAGCGTCCTGCAGTACGTTGGATGGTGTGTGTGAGTTTAACTACCTGGTATGGGCATAGAGGTAGCAGACATCTGCTGCTCTGTGTCACCCGACACCTGTGGTGGAGAATACGCACAACGTCACCATGTGGGATTAGTGTTGAGAAAGAGAGTGATAAGAACAACATCGTACATAAATAGTGCAAGATATTTAGGTATATTTACCTGGTTACTGGTGTCTCGCTCCAGGCCTCTCTCGTCTGCGGTCTCTATCACCTCTCTAACCTGCTCAATGAAGGACTCCCTCTCACTCTCCAGGATAAACTCACTCTGGACCTGCATGGACGCACGCACACACACACACACACACCACAACAGTGAGTTACACAATATATGTTGATATATATGTTGGTATACATGTGTGTACGGCCGTTAGCATTTTCAGATGGAGGCAGGAGATTAAGTACAGGCAGTAGGACCCAGCAGGTGTGCCCCCCGTACCATGATCTTCGCTATCTCCTCAGGGTTGTCCCCGTCAAGGTCAAACTTAAAGGTCACCATCTTCCTGTTGTGCGTCTCCAGCTGGCACTCTGCCACCCTGTCTCCCAGGTTAGAGATCTACACACACGCGGAGACACAAGCAAACACACATTTAGACACACACACACACACATATATGCAGGATAAGACGGCTACCCTGTCTGTTGAATCATGGATTTATTAATTAGTTCATTTAGCCATTTCAAACAACTGTGAACTAAAGTGACGGCTGTGGTGAGGTCAGCTCTACAGTCCGAGGTGTGTTTTCGATGAGCGTCTGGGCTATGTTTGTGCTCACATTGAGGACGTTCAGCTTGGCCTTGCCCATCTTCTCGTGGCGTGAGCGGCTTCGCACCGAGCGCCGCTGGTGCCGCTTCAGCGAGCGTCCCTCGTGAAGCCCGCCACCGCCCTCGTTCCCATCGCTCAGACCTGACGTCTCCGAGTAGCCACTGGGAGAGAGACACACAGAGAGAGAGAGAGAGAGAGAGAGAGAGAGAGAGAGAGAGAGAGAGAGAGAGAGAGAGAGAGAGAGAGAGAGAGAGGGGGGGAGAGAGAGAGAGAGACAGAGAGGGGGGGGGGGGGGGGGGGGGGGAGAGAGGAGGGGAGAGATTGAATCATGACAAAGTTTTGACGGTTAATCGTGAAAGAGTTTATAATGTTACCATTAAATCATGACAGCCAGATGGATAGTTGGAAAATGTTACCTCTCTATAGATGATTGCTGCACTTGAGGTGGTTGAAGTTGAAATTGAGACTGCTCAGGAGGCTGAGAGGCAGGCTGAAACACACACCCACACACACACCACAATTATCACTTGCGATCATCATCTCCATCACTATAATCATCATCATCAGTGAAATGTTGAAAAGAAGAAGGGAAAAGAATTTGAAAGGAAGCGAGACTATGAAGTGTTATGTGTGGCACTTTCAGCACAAATGAAAATACCTTCCCACCAAGTACATCAAACTTAACCACACCATTATCTGTACAGATAACATATGCCTAGCAATTTCCACGTCTGTCTGAAGCTATAACACCACCTTTGTTAAGTGAGCGTTCATCACTCTTATCCACCAAAAACCAGTGTTTCTATTTAAACATCCGCTCCGCAACGCGACTAATATGAGGCAATCCAAACTCCTTGAAGTAATGACACGACAGAACCGCACGTTGACGACGTCTACCACCGTTCTCCTAACGTTACGACGAACGGCATAGGTGCGAACCACAGGCAGTAGTATTGGTGGCTGTCCGTCACCTGTACCTGGGGAGGGGTTTCCGTGGGAGGGTCAGGAGGGGCGGTGACAACACTGATGATGGGCACCACAGTGGCCAATGGCTGAGGCCCAGGAGGGGCGGACACAGGAGGAGGAGGAGGAAGAGGAGGAGGGGAAGCTAGGGCTGGCCCGACCACAATAGGAAGTGGAAGAGTGGTGGGAGGGGAAGCGACCCCCCTTGTGGGCATGGCAACAGGAAGGGAGGGCAACGGAGCAGGAAGAGGTGCCATGGCAACAGTAGAGGAGGAGGACGAAGTCGCATTAGGCTGAGAATAGGGTAAAGAGGGGTAGAAGGAAAACAATGTAGGTAAATGAAGATAGGACAAACAGAAGAATAAGCAAGGAGGAGAAATTGTAATTTAGGTTAAAAAAACAAGATAGAAAAGGAGGGTGTGAGGGGAATGGAAAGGTTAGCGAAAACAGCAAAAAGCTAGGTTGAGGAAATATAACTGACCAAGTTACAGTCAAGAGCCAGTATTGGGACAGTAAAAGTAGGAAAAAATATAGGTTTTTTGATAGCGAAATCTGTGGGGGTTTTTTTCAACGCATTGACTATAACCCCTCCAATAGGAACAACAGCCACTGCTTACCGACCCAATACTGACTGTAGGGGGCAACTTCAAACTGCAACCACTCAAACAGCAAGACGCATCCAACAGCGATGGTTCATTCAAGTACCAAGACATTGGACCGGACAATGTGACATTAAACACGAGGACACAGGCAACTCCCATGCAAACACCACAAAAAAATACAGTTAGTCTACAGCTTGAACTGTAGATACCATCAACACAAAACACCACACATGACAATGCCTTTTCTTCAGAAACCTTTCTGTAACCACTATGTCGTGGTTTATATTGAGAAACTCTCCAAAATAAAAATGATATTGTCAGACCTTGTTTTTTTATTTCCGTTCATTGCTATATCACCAATCTTGTTTTCCATTAGAGGTTTTTACAAGGTTTTTTAACATTGAGACACCTAATCGATTTGTGATTTTGCTGAGCTGAACCCACACACACACACACACACACACACACACACACCTTGCACAGAGCTAGCTGGTAGAGAATATAGAGGTGTTCTATACTAGGAGATGGGCTGAGCTCACAGAACTACACACACCACACCACAAAGTACATTCACCACATAGGTACAGTATAAATACACACACACGCACACACACACACACACACACACAACCAACATGTATTCACAGCACATGACAAAATACATTCACCACATAGGTACAGTATGAATACACGTATGAATACACAAATACATGTATGACAATTAACACACACACACACACAAAACCAAACCCCATATTAAATGAAGACAGCATGCCGGCGAGTTTGCCAGTAACAGACCAAAAAAAGAACAAAAAGACTCAAATTAGGAAGAATCGTTTTAAAAGACATGGCATGCAAACATAACAGACATGTGATTTGTATTTCTCTATTTTTCTTGTACTCTGCAAGTAAGTTAGTGCGCATTTACAATTGTGGTTGTCTGTAACCAATGGGTGTATTGTATGGATGTTTTTATCCAGTTAGTCCCGTTATTGAATCAGCCTTGATAAGTGAGGTCAGGGCAGACGTTTATGTGTAGTACACCTGTGTGCACAAATGTGAATGCAATATATCACACGTTTTAATTCTTATCCCTGTGCGCCTTTAAGCTGGGGAATCCAATTGTGTGACTGTGTTATTTTGTGGTTGTTGTTGTGGTGGTTGTCATTGTTGTTGGTGTGGTGGTGGTTTGGTTAGTGCCGCCCAGTGAGTCTCTGTTACCTGTGCAGGTGACTGAGAGGGGCTCTGGGTGGACGCGTTGCTGCTGGGCTGACTGGGTGCAGCAACCTGAGAGAAGCAGAGAGGAAGAGAGACCGAGGAAAGCGTTAAAAACCACGCAAATATGAAAACAGGGCTGAGCAGGGCTGGAGACGGAGACAGAAAGAGCGGAAAAAGAGTCGAGAGGAGCTTGGGGTGAAATGGGGAAGATGCAGGAGAGAATAAACAAATCTTTGTGCAATGAAAGTTGAAGTGATTTTTAGTTGATGTTGGTCTTACAATATCAAGTAAAATACAAACAAATCATCGCCTGTATAATATAAATAAATATAACATATATATAAAATGTCAACTGTTTTGTTTGTTCAACTCGTCAGAGTAAAACCATCATGTCACCTACCGTGGGGATAGTGTGACGACGCCAATGACGATCGGACTTATTAACACTAACCCAAACGGCATTCCATTGAATCGTGACCCGAGACGTTTGATCTGCCATTAACCTCCTGTTTCACGCTCAATCAAATCAGCTTAGCCATGCAATTACTTCATAACGAGAGCCGGGGTGCACACTCGGGGGACGGTGTGGTGCGTGTGCCCGTGGGCACCGTGGGCACCCTGGGCGCTGGGCCACAGCCTGGGGACAACCAAACCTGCATACTGGCTAACCCCTTCAAGCGATGGCAGCCACTTCAAAGATTTCTTATCAAATTTAGTCAGATAAAAACCGAGTTGAGGAGTTATAAGGTGCCATGGGAAAGCGAGATTCACAGTCTTGCATGGCAGATGGGAAAATTGAAGAGAGATAAGGAAAGGAAGTAAATATTGTTCAACGTGGGAAAATATTAAGAAAAAGAGCGATGGCAGAAACAAGGTCAAGAATGTGTCAAATAAAGGAGGAAGAAAGAGATTGGTCTTTCTACCTGAGTGGGAGGCATTGTGATGTAGAAACTTCCATACTATAAAGAAAAACACAGTTCAGAGTGGGAGATGCAGATTCCTAGTAGCATGGTGGGGGAGTGATTAGTGTAGGAGTAAAGTATGTGATGTAGGGAGTAGGGAGGACGTTTAGGGGACAACAGAGATGTTGAGAGTATGTAATGTTAGAGAGTATGAATTAGGCTGAACAAGACAACCAACTACAGCTAAATGATGAATAATATCGTATTGCAGCAGTTAGGTTTTCTCGCAAAATCCATCAACGTAATGAAATTACTTGGCCAGTGAATTACTGAACAATGTTCTCATAACAGAAAACTGTATATATCCAAAGACACAACATTTTTTGTATTCAAGTATGCATTGAAATTGCTGCCAGGAGAAAATCTTGAAACTACCTGCTTGCCTGCTGATATATTTATGGTTCATAGGAGACAGTACAGCTGGGCTAGACTATAACAAAAACACCAATGGAGGCTAAAGTGTGTGTGATTTACAACATCTACCATTTAATTTAATTAATTTAATTTAATTTCAAACCTTTATTCAAAGTCGAATAACCATTGAGGTTACCCTCACTTACAATGATATTGAGTTACAGATAAGT
The DNA here is from genome assembly GCA_030340625.1 of Merluccius polli. Taxonomy (NCBI): domain Eukaryota; kingdom Metazoa; phylum Chordata; class Actinopteri; order Gadiformes; family Merlucciidae; genus Merluccius; species Merluccius polli. The sequence goes on from JAOPHQ010005434.1 coordinate 18,469, forward strand.
TAAAAATAAATAGAACAAAACACAGATGAGAAGAAAGACATTTTTTTTAGCACATGTTGCAGGTCATTCCAAGGATTTGGGCCACTAAAAGGCTGGCTTTCCAAATTCAAACCGTGTTCGCGGGACCATAGGCGAGTCATGAGTCATGGGCAGCGTTTACCTGTTGCAGGTTTCCAGGGGGTGTAGGCTGGGAGGGGGCTGCAGCTAGGGGGGGTCCGGTGGCAGGCTGAGGGGTGGGGGTCTGTACCTGCTACGGAGAGATGTGGCAACACGTGGTGGAGGTGGAGGGAAAAACAAAAACCAATTAGAACCCATTTATGGCGTTCAGACCATAACACACTCGATGAATGTGTGAAATATGGAAAGTCGAATTTAACAGTTGCAGTGCACATTTTTTTGCCTCCACTTTTTCACAAACACAAACATGGCGATTGGAAATTTAGCTGTCCGCCGGGACATGCATGCATTAATATAAAAACCATAGCATAACGAGGTTAGTCTATTTGTGAGTCGTTTGCATGCAGCGAGGGTCCGCGATCGGATACCGGATAGCGGAAGTGCAGGTTATGATAAAGTAGGCAGAACAAGCAAAAGCTGCTTGCAGTGTTTACGGGGGGACAAATTAAGTCATAGAGCCTACCAACGATAAAAGACACATAAACCTTAATGAGTATTTCTGTATTTTATTCTATAGTCTCATAGCTGTGCAACATCACCTGAGAATGTCTTAACGTGTTTTAATGTGCGCTGCAAGCCACTGAAACGGTCAAGGTAACTAGACCACTGAGGAACGGGCCGAGACAGAATATGTCCAGCTATAATGTCTCTACTTATTCTCCAGCAGCATTCTCTGCTGTGCATGGTGACGCATACTAATTGGGCTCCTGGAGCTAACAGTGCTAATCGTGCCATCAGGTGTTGTATGGCAACAGCGGATGAACCCTTAGAAGGCCATGTGTGAGGATATAATTGTGTTCGAGCTCACCCTATTAAAACACTGTTGTAGCGGGAGCTTGCTCAAGTATTTCTGCGCCAGATGCGCTGAGACCTACCTGCACTTAGTCAAAGCTAACAGAATGAGTGAAAATCTTGTAGAAAATAAGACATGATGGTGAAGTAAAACACACAATACAGAAAACAGGGTCTGGGAACTCAATTTAAATGAGGAAGAGAAAGGAGGGAGAAAGCATTTTTTGGTTAAGAGGAACAAAAGAAAAAAAAAGTAGTATCGCAGGATGGCGTTGATTTCAGCTTGCTAAGGGTTTAATGAATGTCATCTGTGACCTTTGAACCTTGTGTTCAAAACGCATGATGTCAACGTACATTTGCTGGAATAGGGTGGCTCAAAGTCATGGTTTTAAGCAACAAAATACATAACAGACATAATCTGCATTATGACAATGCTAGTCCAACCCCCTTCACTTTTGTTGTATGTTTCTGTGCGTTTGTCCGTACAAAATCAACAAAGTCATTTTATCGTACTCATTATGATTAACACTCATGACTATATGAGGCTTAGTTAACTTAAAGCTTCACAAATAAGAAGATGAATAAGAATACTGTGGATAAAACAAACATGTATAATATATAGATTTTACCTTCCAGAGTGAGAACTAAATGGCTAAATAGACTTTGGATTTGCACAAGCAACACTGCGGGTATATGTGGTATATACCTGCACAAACACACATTTCTCATATACTGTCATATATGAACATACACACAAAATTCTACTTACTGGTATCCACAAGTAAACAAAATACATTAAAAAACAAAAAGACAAACAGAAGGGAGTGTGGACCGTTTGCTTCAAAAGCTTTTACACCAGAGTGTGTCACAACATCTACCTTCAGAATGGCACCATGTGCCATGGTGACAGTTATGTTCAGTGTATTACTTCACGTTCCCACTGATTGGAATTATTGATTGATGACACATTTTTATTGTGTGACAGATTAATGCTAGACCATTGACTCTTGTCTAGGTTGTGTCACGTGTCTACACTAGGATGCGGCCTTTATGGTTTCCCTCGAATTTCCGTTTTTCATTGCTGTGGGATTCAGCTGCCACACATTAAAGTAGGTCAGTACCACCCCCCCCCCTCAACACATTTGGAAAGCAGGTGAGACACACGCTGGAGTATAAACATTTTGAAGACGTTAAAATTAAAAAATTAAAACACAGAACGTTGACAGGATGAAAAAAAAGACAAAATAAGGGCTAGCTGGGACTACAATGGAGGTTTACAACAATAGCACCGGTATGAGGAGCCCCCCCCGAGTCAAATTACTATCAACCCATTCTCTCTGTTACTTTTCAGAAGATGGAGATTGTCTACAAACTCAATAATTTGAAAAGGCACTAAGAAAACGCTTTTTCCAAGCATTGGAAAAATGTCTGCATTAAATGAAAATACGCTCCAGGCTAAAAAGTAACTGAATGAAAGCTAGTAATTGACTCGGTGGAATATTATACCACATGGCTTAGTACCAGAGTGGGGTTAGCGGCCTGCATGGCCAGCAACGACTCATGGTACGTCATATCAGGTTGGGCCGGCAGCGCGCCTCCATGGCGGACCCAGGCGCTCTGGATCAGAGACCCCAGCGGCCCCGCGGACGGCGACCCCCCCGGCGGGAGCTCGGAGGACGGCGTGAGGAGGAGAAAGCTCTGCTGGGAGGGCGGGTGTCCCTGGAGCTCGGCCGGCAGCACCCTACCGGCCGGGTGCTGCTGATCGTAGAGCGAGGAGGAGGAGGAGGAAGGGTGAGGGATGGACTGAGCGGCGGACGAGGCGTCGGCCGCAGGGGGGAGAGGCGGGGGCGGGGGGGATTGGTACTCCCCCGCGTCGGAGGAGGCCACCGAGTCGCTAGAAGGTTCCGGGCTCTTGTCCCGAGCGGCTCCTCCTCCGCCGCCGTGGTGCAGGAGGAGACTCCCCGGGGGTAAGGGGAGCTCAGGGCTGATGAGCGAGTACAGCTCCTCCGTTACGGGCTGGAGGCGGCTGTAGGACCCGGAGCTGCCCGACCCGGACCCCGTGCTCTCCTCCAGCTGAAGGTCCATGGAGCTCCTGCGCGGCCGGTACAGTCTGGACGCCAGGAGGCTCGGATCGCCGGCTGCGGCGGCGGCCGCTGCGGCCAGGTGGTACTCGAACACGCTTCCGGGGGGAGGCGGGGCCTCGCTCATCACTGGCGGAGCGGAGAGGGGGAAGGAGGCAGAAGAGGGATGCTGAGGCTGATAGCACCCCTCTGACGAGGACGGAGCGAAGGCAGCGGAGGAGGCGTTGATTGGGGGCAGTGGCTGTGGAATCGGGCTGTGGGCGCCCATTCTCTGCATCATGTGGGGGTGCAAAAAGGCCGCGGGAGGCGGGGGTACGGGGTCGTAGCCCAAACTAGCGGCGGCCGCCGCTGCTTGCATCTGTTGGTGGAAATTCAACTGGCTGAGTTGGTTGGCGGCCAGCTGGTATCCCCCGTATGCCATGGCCTCATAGTGGTCCAGGAGAGCAGCTTGATTCAGGCTCAGTCTCCTCACCACCTCCTCTTGCTCTGCCCGGATGTCTTTATAGCCATACATGCTGGGGTCAGACTGTCCCGGATGATGCAGGGGCTCACCCACACCCAGCCTTTGGGCGGCGGCGGCAAAACTGGGGTTGACCATGTAGAGGGGAGGGGCCTCCACAGCCTCTAGGCCAGAGAAGGGGTGCAGGCTGCTGCCATAGCGGGGGTAGGCGGGCTGGAAGTGTCGGGTGTGGGCCTCCAGGATGGACGTGCTTTTGCGTCTCTGGGTGTTGTAGGCCTTCGGGGGGGCGGTGGGAGGGGGGGAGAAGGAAATGGGGCGCTCAGGGATGGAGGGGAAGAAATAAGTGGGGGGGTCGGGGCCTCCTCCTCCGCCTCCTCCTGCACTTGCTCCTACTCCTCCGCAGTAGTGGTGTTGCATTGACGGCGGCGGCTGCTGTGACAAGATACATGGGATTTAAAGGAGAGAGTGAAGGAGAGAGAGAGCCACAGACGTCGGCCATTTAATGAGAGAAAACAGCGAAAGGATTGGCATTTCAACAGTCAAACAGAAGAAAAATGCATGTTGCTCCTACTAACCAAACAAATGTATTGATAAGATCAGAGCTGTAGAAGGAAGTCAAAACTGGATGAGGTGAAAGACACACATACAAAGAGTACAGTAATACAGACAGACAGACAGACCAAAGCACATTACTGACAGAACAGACAGACAGACTGGCAGACAGACAGGACACAGAGATTATGAAGTCATTGATACAGTTACAGCTCGCAGGGAGACGGAGACCAGGATATTAAATACAGTGATGCCCAGCACCCAACGCCTGGCCTATGAGGACAACAAAAACCACATTCATCTACACACGTGGGTCATCACATTCTGCAAATTGTTTAAGTTTGCCCATTACAATAATGCAATCTTTAGTTTTTTTACTTTTCACTTCTAAAAATACATCAATCTTTTCAACTGGGGAATAATGTACACGGACAACAACTACTCCAGAATTCAGGGAGGCATACACTGATGTAATAAAGGAAAAGTACATCAGCTAATAGTTCTTCTTGTCATGTGAGTTGGGGGTTTTCAGGACACAATGGAGGTCTGTTAGAGTGTCCAAATTCAACCCAGATTTTAGGGTTAGATGGGGTGGAAAATGGCCTGTTCATACTGCCATTTCCTAATGTGGGATATAAGGCACTCAGAAAAATGCAATACACTTTGAATTAATTACTAACACATAATATAACGATACTATAACATGTTTTTGTTGTCCTCGTGAGAAAAAGAAGCTAAAACCAAAGAGCCTAGCTAAGGGTCTGATCCATGCATCTGCATTTAATGAGAACCAGGGATGATCTAGGTAGGCTTAGCTAGTCAAAGGAGATCAAAGGGGGAAAAGAAAACTGAGATTTCCACAAGTGTCTGAACTTGCACCGATACTAAGCGAATAGGATGTAGGAGTTAATCTAGTTCCTGGTGCCCTACCCTTCGAGTTGATATTGCTTTGCTGAGTGTATATACAGCAAAATAATAGGTCTACGATCCAAAATGATGACCTCATATACTTCATCAGTAAGCTGAATATTTTATGCGGATGTTAATGGGGTTCAATTTAATTTGGCGAGACTCCATATTGAAGTGACAAAAAACCACCATGCACCTCTATGTATAATATACAAGAGGGTGGCTGTTTAATTAAATAGAGGCTATTTATTTGATGTGTAGGCATTACATTTAATAATTACCCTGACCAATCAGCGCCAAATATAAACAGGAGTGAGTCAGAGTGGTTTTGGTTTTCTGCCATTGAACATTACGTTACCATTCACATAAAACATTTTTTTTAGCTCTGTATGGGACGTTCCTTTAATTATTCTTTACTCTATTATTCTTATTCTTATAATTTTGTTAGTTACAACTATTCAGAATTAAGTGTCCTGCAGATGATTGCATTATTTCCTTAATGATTTGGTACAAAGCAACATGGAATATTAATGAATCAGTCACGTTGCCATCTAGCTGGCGTCTCGAGCTGGCATTCAAACCCAGCATTGGAAACCTGGCATTCGATCAGATGTCTGAATGCAGCAGATTTCAGCCAACCGCTAATTGAAGCCGAGTGCAACATATGATCATCAAGCGACACTAAAGGCTGCGGTATACTCGCCGTTCCCAAGCTGTCGCGCGACGTTGTGACGTCAGATCTCGCCGGCGCGACAGGATTTTGGCCCGAACGCGCCGTGTCGCGCACAGCTCTTTTTTTTTCAGCGGCACGCGACAAAGCGGAAACAGAAACACGGACGAGTTCGAAGGCACATTGTAATGCGCCTTATTGCTAAGGCTTCTTTCTTTATATGTTCTGTTTTATTGTGTAGTGTATGCCTATATTTATTCGCTAATAAACCGTGGTTTTATGTAAGTGCTGTCTACTGTTGTTGTGGTCAAAGACGAGTGGAATTACGTGGCTGAAAAACAATCTCAAAGCGGCAGTAAGTTATAAAATAAAAGTATATAGGCTAAGATAATCACTAAGTTATTAAGATGGATGCTTGCAAACACTTCATATGAGAACTGCTGCCATACACTGGACTGTTGATGGCTGACCAGATGGGGAAGTGATGTAGAATAATGTCGCGGCCACCAGCGCGAGTATAAATAGTTACCGTCCTCCCGTGACGTCACATTGTCGCGCGACAGCTGGGGAGCGGCGAGTATACCGCGGCCTTTACACCTCCTACTGCACATCCTATCCCTCACACACGTAGCTCTTCAGACACACGTGTCGGCTCCTACGTTTTCTCTTTTCTCTCTCTCTCTCTGTTAAACTCTACCCATCCCTGGTTCCCGCCACTGCCGTGGCCCCCCTGGGGGTCGGACCGTAACCTACGGGGGTGGAGAAGAGGGCGGGGAGGCTGGCCCTCCGCTGCCGGGCCCTGGGTGGAGCCGGGGTGGAGTGGAGGGGCAGCACCGTCTCCAAAGCCGTGGAGAGGCGACCCGCGAACGTGTCCCTCTCGCCGGGGAGGGAGACGCGGGCGGGGGGTGCGTAGGACATGTCTGGAGGAGGAGTGGACGGTGGCATTGGGGGAGCAGCCAGGTGGAAAGGGACATGGGGGAAGGAGGCGTAGGAGGAGTAGGAGGAGGAGGGGACGCATACTGACATGCTACGGCCTCGGCGGCGGTGGGAGACGGGCTGCAGGCGGGAGGGGGAGGGGAGGGGGAGGAGAGGGAACAGTAGTGGGGAAAAACAAACACGTGCTGAATACAAAACGATGAAATCATGTCAACTAAGGGATAAAGAAAACTGAAGTGTGAAACTATATTACAATCAACACAAGGACAAAAAACAAATAGCACAAAACAAATGTGTAGGTAGGACAAAGACAGAAAGTAAACGAAACAACTAACAGCACCAAACTGAAAGGGTTTAGTTAAATCAGATCTATAAGGTTCAATGTTCAATTTCAAATTAGAAATATTGTCATGAACATATAAAAAATAATATATATAAATATCATCATTGATTCACATATGAATCAACTTGTGAGCAGATTCTAACTACATATGAAAGAAAGCATATCATGCACTAAGGATTTCACTTGTTAAATCAAAAGGAAAAAATTACTTTTCTGAAGTTATTTGAGAAGCTCATTGTAGAAACAAAAATAGATGTTTTTTAGAAGATGCGTTTTGCTAGAGCAGCGTTATGGTTACATCTATCAACTACAATCCTAGCATTGAATATTGATAATTGAATACTGATCATTGAATATTGATCATTGAGTATGATTATTGGGTACTTTGAGTGTCAATGAAGCCAATCAACATTGTGAGGACATTGGGGTGACAACATCGAAAAACAACAACAATTAAACAAAAAACAAAATGGACTACGTCGCTATCAAAATTATCCCCCAGACATTTTATCTCATTAGCTTCAATTCATACAGGATATTCTGCACTAAATATTTAATACATTTAATTAATGAAGTTGGACATAGAACCAGAAAAAGCCCACCCTGATTAGGTTTACTCTTGACATTATTTAATTAAGTGGGACAATCATCTGACCATTTAAGTGCTTTTGACTGAGCGAAATAAAATGACTGGAGGGTATTGTTGTTGCGTGAAAAATATCCCGCTATCAATGAAAATAAAAAAACAAGACAAAAATATCCTACAGCACAGTGTAAAAAAGAACGAAACATACAATACAGCACGATTTCACAAATGACGGTAAAAAGCTAAATATGGAGTCCACCAATGGGATTTGTGGGGACAAAGTACACATTAGAAACAATAAATAAATAAACAAATAAATAAATATAAAACAGAAGTCAAGGAGAGAGAGGTCAAAGATTGCTCATTTGCAACCAAAACAAGATGGTGAGGTATCAGAAGTCGACAGGAACAGGATAATACGGAGAGATGGAAGAAAGGTAAGGAGCATGACATCTGGGATGCTGAGGAGGGAATGACTGACAGACACGTGAAGTGAAATATGACCAAAGAAGAAACGGCCGACTAGCGACCTAACTTATCTGTCTTGTAAGGCGGTGCAGTTGGCCAGTTTGAACACTGGACTGGCTAGGAAGCTATCTAACTTCTTTGGGTTATTAAACTTCCCAGATGGCCTTTAAAGCAGCCGCTTGAGTGCAAGCATGTCGGACTTGCTGGCTTTGATACATGACCTAGCAGCAGCTTATTCAGGGCTATTTGATTAAACCTATAAGTGACTTCCTAACTACCTAACTACCTGACTGCTGACAAGAATAGGAGAAGGATTTTGCGATAATGAACACCTCTGTTTGAAGAAATGTAAATTACCTTCAGGCATTCCTCTTCTTCTGGCCTCCAACACACAATCAATGCACATTTAAAAAAACATTTTTTTTCCTAACCATCGCTGGAAAGAGGGATCCCCCCATTCTGCGTACCTTCTCAAGGTTTCTCCCTTGATAGTTAACGGAGGGGTTAGGGGCTGTCATAAATACATGCCCTGTAAAGCCCTTTGGGACTGACACTGTGATTAAGGGCTATACAAATGAAATAGACTTGACTTGACAATCACCGGCATGCAGCAAATGTAAAAAATCTCCCCACTCAAGCCCTCCGCAGTGCTAACAGTGCTCAGTGCTAACATCCAAGCGGTTCACGTCACCACACCACCATGCAACATGCGTCAACAGAGCCGTTGTCGACGGACGACATAGTGGCCCCTTCATCACATGTTGGGATATAAAAATAAAAACATTTAAGCCGGATACCCGCAGCCATTGCAGCCCTAAACAGGGTGACTCCTTGCTGGGGTGACTCCTCGTTGAGGGAGCTTGTTCCTATGTTGTTTTTGCCTGTCACTATTGTGTACAGCTGTGTTGCACTTTGTGTGTTGTTACTGTCCGGTATGGTTGCGTGATGATGTGTGTAAGGTGTACTGTGGGTTCTCCTTGTGACGTACAGTAAGTGTTTTTTATTGGTGTGATGACGTGTGTGTAAAGTGTATTGTTGGTTCTCCTTGTGATGTACAGTTTTCTGGAAAATAATTTCCCCCTGGGGACAATAAAGTCTAACTAACTAACAAACTTACGAACCAACTAACTGCCTAACCAATTCAACACATAAAGGACATCACGAAAACGATCGTCTCGTTTTGATGACGTCATCACTCACCATCTGCTGGAGTGGCTGGGGGTAGCCTGGGTGCTGCTGCTGGGCGTTGGTAGGGGTGGAGGGGTAAGGGGTCTGGGGCTGGAGGAGGTGCTGGGTGGAGGGGGGGCTGCTGTAGGACATGTTCTGCTGTGCCATGTGGGGGGTCTCGGAGGAGAAGACAGTGGAGCCCTGGCCGCTGTCCACAGCTGCGTCCGCTGAGGGACGGCAAGATGGCGGTTAGAAATGAGGGCTGTGACGATATCTCCCGATTTGATACTATCATGATACTATCGCCGATTCAATATGTTTTGCAATTTTTAAGTATTGCAATTCGATATTATGATTTATTGCAATTTTTGTTTACTTTGTCGACACTAGACAATGCGAGAAAGTTGAATCATATGCACATGCACATCTAGGGTGACCAGATGAGATTGGCTGAAACTCGGGACGTTTTTTTTTTTGTTTGTAGGCAGTGACGGACTGGGAACAAAATTCTGGGGGGGGGGGGGGTGGGTGCGAGTCGACTCAACCTCTCTACGGACTGAGTATGGACAGTTTTTAATGTTTAGCAGAAAATAACTACTCAGTATTCTGCTTGAGTATCATTTTCGGGACAATTAGGGCTAGAGATTCGGGATTAGGGACAAACGCTTCAGTATTCGGGACAAACGTTTAGATTTCGGGACTGTCCCGAATTTCTCAGGACGTCTTGGTCACCCTATGCACATCACATGTCAGTCAGTCTTTCTGCATTTATTTCAGCAGCATCATTGCTATACTTAGAGGGTTTAAGGGAAGGTTACTTGCTACTGTTGATGTAGTGTACTTCTTGTATGCATTTAATGTGAAAACAATAAACATACTGTAAATAAAAAAATCAATTCAGACATTAAATAAATCTTTTTAAAAAAAATCGCAGTACTTAAGTGAATTGATTTTTCTCCCACCCTTATTACGAATAGAGAGAGAAGAAATAAGGGAGAGGTAGAGGAAAAATGTGTATGTTTGTTAAGATATAACAAAAATATATGTTATTTTAGAGTGGTAAAGGCTCTCTGAACAGAGCTGTCTCCAATACATCATGGGGTGAAACACCTCCATGAGACCATGTGTAAACATGTGGAAGACGAAACATTTGTCTTACATGTAAGTGAGAGGCTGTTCTGTTGATAGAGAAGACGTTGACGTTGGTCGGCTTCACTCTCCTCCGTCTCCGGCTAAACATAGACAACACAAACTCAGTCTGTTTCAATACACACTAAATACACACAATGTGACACATGAGTCTGTTGAATCAAACTATGTTTAAAAAAACTGGAACCGTAGTCCTACCGCTTTATCAAAATTAACTTTCTTTCTTCACTGAAGTAAAAGACAACATACAAGATAACACTAAATCTAAATACCTCAATGGATCAACTATTTTCAAAATGATGGTCTGTGCATCTCTGGTTCACGCAACACTATTGAACTTTTGGTCTTTCAGTTCTGTTAGGAAACATGAAGCCGACAACAACCATCCCTTCTCTGTTTGTCCATTCCTTACTAATGCGACTCAATCTGTTATGAATGAAACCCAAAAAAAGCAACAGATTTTCCCCACCTCCTCAACACTGACCTGTTTGTGCGTGGGATTCAGCGCTTCCTGCTGCTGCTGTACCTCGAGCCGTCTCTTCTCCTGCTCCTCTCGTACCAGCTGCCTCTGCTCTCGCTTTCTCCGGATCAGAGACACTCGGTCTTTGATGGCCTTTGCCATGGTTTTATGGTCACCCTCGGCCACATAGCCAGACTCGACCTGATGCAGGAGACACACGCACACACACGCGCGCGAGCGCACACACACAGTCTAGTCAACATACCTGATGTCTCATCATTCTCCATTGTTTGTTTGTTTTATATCGTTTTTATTGGTAAAAAGCAAAAGCAAACCATAAACACAGTGCCGGGTTTATAGGTCATCATTTTTCATATTTTATTTTCCCTACCCACCCTTCTACCCCACCCAACCCCTGCACAACAACACAAAAAAAAATACTCGATTGGTGGTGATAGTTTCAGAAATGTTGTTTTGAGGGCTTGTTGGATTGAGCATGCACATTGGGGTTCTGGTAATTTGTTCTGGATGTTTGCCATTATTTTTGACGATTAGTTTGCATTCCCACTGGGAATAATCCTCTTAAGCCAAATCATCTCTTGACGTGTTTAGAGGCATTCTTGTAATGCAATAACAGCTGTGGCAACGTTTAAGTTGCTTGACTTTATTATTTGTAACCCACAGAAGACACTTCACATTGCATGTACCACAATCCACAAATATTTTGTACTTGTGCTTTGCAAAATGCCCCCTCAAGTCGGAACAACTCGGAAAGTCACTGAAACTGTTGGTACTTGCAGAAACATGGTGGACAAATGTAAATGTTTGGTGGATGGTAAGAAACGTTTTATTAATTCATGTATTGCCTATCAATTTTGTGCCCCCATGTAATTTGTAAGGTAAGCCATATGGTATTGTGGTTGGTTGCTGTCCACGTAGTGTGACCTAGCTTGGTTAGAAATTAGTATTAGCATTAATTAGCATTAACCCTGTTCACATGTAAAATTCTGTTGCAAAAGATAGTGTGGATGTCATTTTACAAAGCACAAGTACAAAGTATTTGTGGATCGTGGTACACACAACGTGAATTGTCTTCTGTGAGTTACAAATTATAGAGTCCAATAAAAACATCCGTCTACGCAACAGTCTGATTTATGTCCTCTTAGGAGGTGACAGAGTTAGCGCTCCGGTGATGTGGTTTCCATTATTGAGTGTGACCCAACACATTGCTCCGTGTTAGGATCTGGTCAACTCAATCCGGATGAAAAACAACAAGTGTACATCCATGTCTTCCAGTTCCCTCTAGTCATCCCTCGTTCTACCACTACCACCAGCACCACCTCCATAACCACCGCCATTATCAACAACAGCAACAACATCACCGCCACCTCCACCACACCTCTTTTGGAACATACCATTTCCTGAGCCACATCCTCAGGGACGTCTTTGATCAGATCGAAGGAGAACTCGATGGCTTCGTTGTCTTTGTATTTGCCTGAAAACCATTAACAATGCATATAACAATTTATTATGACAAATGAATTCACGAGACCCCCCAAAAATGTCATAAAATAGGGGAAAAATAGAGAAAACAATACCAGTGACCATTTCTCATATTTTCATATACCACATAAAACCCATATTACAAACAAGCGCAGCCTGTTGTAAACACCCGAACAAGTAACATGTTCCCATGGGAAACCTCTCATGTGACCTGGCACCTGCATAAGGAATTCTTTTGTCCTCATTCATATCATTCACAGCTGATAGTTGGGCCAACTCTAACAACCAGCCAAAAACTTGCACTTTCAAAATCCAAATTTTGGCATCTTACAAAAATAATATCAAGCGATGACAATATAGATATATAGATATACATGAACTAAATTGCTGCTTAAATGAATGGATGAAAGAAAGGATGTGTGCCTTGCCTTTGAGCTTCTTCACGTCCTCTATCCGCAGCCAAAGTTTAATAGCAATCATCTCCCCATCGTCCTCCTCCGCTAGCTCCACCCGCACCCCCGTCTCCTCCTGGAAGAAGGCGTGGTTCAGCAGGATCTTTATGGCATACCTGCAAGAGGGACAGACAGAGAGCGCGAGAGAGAGAGGAAGGGAGGGGGAGAAAGAGACATCATCACAGCTGATCCCTAGCCTCCTCCGGAAGAGTGCAGGGCTAAGCCCTGAGACACCAGGTTAGAGTGACAGAGTTGGAGATAGATTAAGCAATGATAGATAGAGAGAGAGAGAGAGAGAGAGAGAGAGATCTATTGGTCAATGGAGGCTAATATGATTAACTGATCAGCAGGTTTCAGAAAATTGGCTTTGATCCAAGTGGCTAATGGGGAAGAAAAGGTTTTTCATTTAGCTTTTTAGATAGGGGCACACATCACATGTTGAGTCCACATTACAGGCTTGTGCTGACATAATACCCCACACGCACGCGCACGCGCGCACACACACACACACACACACACACACACACACACACAAACACACATTAACCATGAACCTGACTGAGTGACTGTCAAAACAACGGTCTAAAGATGGGCCTGATGGTGTAAATATGGTTAGGAGACTTAATAGCCATCTATCACAGCTCATTGCTTTGAACATGATGAGCATCCTTGAATGAATCCCCTGTTGTGTTGGTGGCCTGTGTTTTCACACACGTATGACATCATATGTATTTAAAAGCGTATGACATGTGCCTTGGCTGTTGCTGTTATGAACACTCATTCATAAGCCTCTTGAACATTTTTGGATTGGATACGAGGCTGGAAAGGTACGAAAGTGGCCAACTGAAAAAATCATTGAAAACGTATACTATAAATGGGATACTATGGACAAGAAACACTGAGCTCACTATCTCCGAGCAAATGAAAAGCTGCTCCATCATCACCGTGAATATCCACTATACGCGAATTATCCACGTGACATCGCGCCGCCTTGAAAACTCGGTCGCTGGGGGTGTGTTGACTAGTGGATCAACTATAGCTCCCGCCCGCATTGTGGTAATGAATCAGAAGGGTCAACGTCACGGCCCACGCCCACGTCCTGTTTGCTGAATGGTGACCGCGTGGATTCGCGCCGCTCGTATTTGCATAAAGTTGAAATCTCCCAACTTTATGCAAATTCAGAAGCCGAGCCAGGCAGCGCCGCAGCTGGCTCCGCGCCGCAAGCAATCCCAGCGTGCTTTGCGCAGCGAATTGCTCGCATCCCATAGAAAGTGAATGGAGGCGGCACATCGCGCGCGATCATTCGCTTATAGTGGATATTCAGCGTCACTGTGAGCCGTTACTTTTCCACAAACACTGGTACAGGAAACAATGCAGGGATGTTATGCTTTCTGAATTGTACACATCTGTGTGTTTGTGTGTGTGTGGTGTTGTGTGTCTCACCTCTCGTCCTTGTTCTGTCTGATGCAGCCTTCGATAATCTCCTTCACCTCAGGAATGGCTACCTTGTCAAAACTAGCAGGCTTCACTCCCTGCACACAAGCACACACACACACACACACACACACACACACACACACATATACGATTACTATATTAGGTTAAAGTTCAACCTTCCTATTGCATGTTTTATCAACAAACAACACATAGGTTCCTGTTCAGTTCATTGAGAGAAGGAGTGCTTGCGTTGACTTTTCTGATCCTTGGTCATATAGACAGCCACGTATTGAACAGTAAAGGGAATAAACACTTCATCGGGGTACACTATAATCACCAGCCCATTAGCTCCATCACCGCCAAGGAACTGAGACAGACAGGCAAGGCAACAACAGAGTGGCACGCCACTTGTTAAGGGAAGGGCTTAGTCCTAATGAAATAAAATATTGTATAAGAATCATGCTCCGACATTAATGCGTGCCGAAATAATGATTTTAGTCCGCTGCTGGCAGACACGCACGCCGTTTTTCAGTTTAAGCTATTTAAAAAAAAATATTTTAATTGCCAAGAGGAACGGCAAACTTGGCTCATTAGGCTGGCTTATTAAAAGCAGCAGTGAGTCTTTCTAGCCTTCGTTTTGTGTCACTGATTCATTAAAAATGGAAAAATGTCCAACATATCCACAATCAAACACAATCAACAACGTTTTATGATTTCAAAAGTACTGATTCAGACATTAGACATCTGGAATAAAGGGATTACAGAATGGATTTAATTCAACGTTAATAACAGATACCGTATCATCTACATAACAAATGCAAAAAACTTAAATAACCTTACCAGAAACATCTGAAAAGATCTGGCTTACCTACTGACTGACTGATCTGTTGGATGTCAAAGGATGATCTATACTCAGATTGAAAAACGCAGAAACCACGAAGACGGAAACAAAGAATGACAGACAAGAAGGCAGCCATGTACGGCAGGCTGTGTAGACGCTTTATCGGATATGTTGAACACGGTAAAGAGTACGCGACTTACAGAAAATCACTTCTTACTAATGAGAGCTGAAGGCTATTTAATTAAGTGACCTGCCTGAGTAAAAAAAAACAAAAAACACTTGACGTTCTGAGTGAGCGGTCAGCAATTCAAGTGGACTGACCGTTGGCCGTTTGGTTCCCCTCCTACACCTGCTCCATGTTCGTTACTGTTACATAGTCCCCTAAACCACTATACACGTGTTACATGTGTAACAGTGGCCAGACACCCTCAACACTGACAGAGAATAATATAATGGTATTTAATCTGACAGGAGTTAGTAGAGAGATTAAAGAGCGAGAGAGTGAGTGAGAAAGAGAGAGCAAGAGAGACAGAGCGAAAGCGAGAGAGAGCTAGAGAGAGAGGGCGAGAGGGCGAGAGAGAGAAAGAGAGAGAGAGAGAGAGAGAGAGAGAGAGAGAGAGAGAGAGAGAGATTCAAAAAGACACCATAAATAGCAGAATGAAATAGTAGCATAGAATGAAAACAGAGTCTGATGAAAAATGTTACTTTTAAAATGTATTGTTTCCGTTTATAGGTTATAGTTGTTGTTTCTTTATTAGCAGTCTGGTAGCCAATTCATTATTTAGCCTTTGTTGTCTTGGGAAATGTGTCCTCTGCGTTGAACCTGAGAGCAGTGAGAAACAAGTGTGGACTCTCATAACTCTCTGTCTAATGAGCATTCTTCACCTAGCGGCCATTGTGGTTCCAGCTTGTTGAGAGAGAACTGTTGAGAACCAAGATGGCCACTAGGCGAATAAGGCCCATACCAGGGCCAGCCGCTAAGCTAACATGGCTAGCCAAGGGATTGCATTAATCAGGATACACTTATAATATGGACACAGACTGTAATACGCCTGGACTGCTTAGCTGGATCAATCAACGATATGACTTCCTGACCTAACTGACGGACTCGGAAGAGAATCTGTAATTTTCCACACAGAGCCAGGGGGACAGATTGACAAGAGAGATAAAGAGAGACAGACAGACCACTCTAAACCCCAGACCGACGTTACGAAATCACTGCATGCATACAAAATGAATGACTTAATAAGTGACTTGTTGTGGTAGTGCGCTGGAGTGGAAATCCCTTAACTGTTCTACGCGTCAGACAAAGACAAAAGAGAGAAAGAGAACATCGAAAGAGACATTTGAAAGAGAATGCATTTGTGACGAACAAAATGCAAGCAGCGTGAAAATGGCCATGTGTAAGGTCAGTGGGCAGAAAGAGGGGAAGAGACGCCATTGTGTGAACTGGGAATAATTAAGACTTGCATAATGAGGTGAGAGGTCCAAACATGGGCATGGATTATCTGTATAGACTGAAGGGAATTGGCAGAGGACAAGAGACCAAGAGATGAACAAACTGATTTCTAGTCAACTCATCCAGTCTATTATCCCTGACTCAGTCCCCAGTGGGGTAGAGAGACAGCTGTCTCATCAGTGTGTGTGTGTGTGTGTGTGCGTGCGTGCACATGGGGTGATGACATCAGCAGCATTCAGTGTAAAACTGTCTGATGGCATCCGTCTGGGTCTCTCTCTCTCTCTCTCCCTCTCCCTCTCTCACATAATCATAACCATGTCAGCTAAACCAGGTCTGCCTTACATCAGTCCTTTATACCACTTCTCTCACCCTATACATTGAATTTCACTCAGTTTGTTGACCTATTTCTATGTGTGTATATGTATTTAAACATCCTAGTATGTTCTCAAAGTGGAAACAATAAAAGTGCCCTGGTTGCAGAGAGCTACTTGAACTCCATGGCGTCAGGTGCTGTTGTAACCCTATAAGTGTTCTTGCAATTCGCCATTTAAAAAATGAAGAAGAATAAGCGGTAGCGATTGTCATTTCCAGTAAGTGCATGACGGCCGTGTTCGGCTCTACTCACGCACTATGCAAGTAAGTACATAGTGCACACAGTGTACTACCGGAAGTATGGACATTAAGACACCCCAATATTAATATCATAACACAGAGAAACCTTTGAAGTGTTGCCATGAACAGTGCAGATAAGCTGCCAAACCATGACTAACCCAATGAGCAGGAATTTTTACAAAATGAATCACTAGAGACGCCAAGAGAGAACATCACAGATTAAATGCTATTTTAAAACCCCTAGTGAGTGAGCGAGAGAGATATACGAGGAAAAACGAGCTAGACAGGGGGTAGAAGGGAGATAGAGAAAGACAGGGAGAGAGCGCGCTCGACAGGGGTAAGGGAGATGGAGCTAGACGGGGAGAGAGAGCTAGACGGGGGAGTGAGCAAGATAGAGTTTGACAGGGAGAGAGAGCTAGACGGGGGTGAGCGAGAGAGTTAGACAGTGAAAAGCAAGCTCGACAGGGGGTAAGCAAGAAAGAGGTAGACAGGTAAAAGCGAGCTTGAGAGGGTCGAGCGAGATAGAGCTGGACAGGGAGGCGAGCGAGGTAGACATAGACGGGGAGAGAGCGAGACAAAGGGTTAACCAATTAAAAACAAAGACAGAGCCATGTGACTGCAGCGTTTCAGGCCTGAGTTATGACTACAGCAAAGGGAGGAGCGAGAGGCAGAGACGTAGAGAAAGACCAGCCAATGACAAAGACAAAGATGGAGGTGACATTACAATGACACGAGGAAAACAGAGAATCACACACTTCATCCCACAAAACCTGCAAAACAACCTAATGGCTATGTAATCACTTTATAGTATTATAGTATTCAGAAAAAAACAACAGCACACACACACACACACACAGGACAATCACAATACACGCCCCACACACACAGGACTCACACTCGTGACCCGTCTGTATATCTGGGCTGCGTTCTGGCACTCGGAGTAGGGGTATTCTGAGGTAGCCATCTCCAACATACACATGCCGAAGGCGTAAACGTCCACCGACTCATCGTACTTCTCCTCGTACATCTCAGGAGCCATGAACTCTGGGGTGCCTGGAGAGACAGGGAGAGGGCGATGATGGTGTGGTGGTCAGTGGTAGAATACATTTTTAGTTGTATCTTATATAAGCGATTCCATTGCAAGCATTAGTTCATGGGCCGTGTCATTTCTTGATGGGAGTCATTTTAGGGGGGTTTCATTGGTTATTATGACACGTAGAATTTCAGTTACTTACATGGCGATCACATATTGGATATGCATGGCCGGGATTATACGATTTATGTAATATTTAATCTATTTCCCTTTTTCATTCGTGCTTGTTTAAATTACCACACAAAATGTATGGACTTTGAATTTAAATTAATCAGTGAACCCATTGCTAAATGCATTGAGCTCTCAACATTTGCCAGCATACAACGATAAACTCTTTGTGAACGTCAGCTATAATGAACGTTGCAGTGACAGTGGCACCTAACTTAATTTAATTCAATCTTTAGGCTCATACGTCATGTTTTCAGCCAACCCGATTGTGAACCCTGTATGTCTCCCTGAGGACCATTGACAGAATTTGCAGAACCAGTATTTTGGTAGAATCCCAGGCCACACCTGTTTCTAAGTAAGCTGCCTAATGGTTTTCATATGGAGCAACTGGTTCCTCAGCTAACAGTAGGAAAAGGAGATTTTACATTCAGCCAAGATTGATAGAATAATAGTTTAACCTACATACCTTATACTTCACTGTGTGTGTGTGTGTGTGTGTCATTGTGACTGAATGTGCACGTCATGCAGTGACTGCATCATAATGTCATTCAATCCAGCCTCTCATTCTGTCCTCTCTCTCTCTCCCTCTCTCTCTGTATATATATTTAAACAGCTTTCATATTTTTTTGATTTTATTTGTTTTACTTGTGAGGCACAACGTTGATTGTGAAATGACTAAATGTGCCTCAAAATCGCTTCTTAGACTTGTAAACCTGTACTACATGTTCCTGACTTCATTAGTTTTGCAAGGATGTGAGCGCCTGTTCGCTTGGCTGACTCACTGACTTGACGGACAGACAGACTGACTTGCCGACACCCGGGGGGGACATTAAACACAGGAGTTGCTTTAGAAGCTGTTGAGTTTCATTTGTGTGTGTGCTACTACTCATACGCTACATCTGTATCATGCATGAATGAACATATCACTCACTCTCTCCTGCCTCATAAACTGAGCCATATGCATTCCATACTCAAACATACAATTAAGCACTGGAACCACGGCAGGTGTGTGTGTGTGTGTGTGTGTTTGTTTTGTAAATGTGACAGAGGCAGCCGTTGAATCTCAAAGAGACAGAAAGAGACAAATAGAAGAGACTGAAAGTGGGAGCGAGAAGAACGATATTTTAAGTTCAGCCCTCGGCTGTGTGTGTGTCCATGTGCATGCATGCATGCATGCAAAGATGCAACCAAGTGACCCTGCATCATCATCATCATCATCATCATCATCATCATCATCCTCCTCCTCCTCCTCCTCCTCCTCCTACCTATGACGCTCTTGGCGAAGGAGGCCCGCTTGAGTGTGGCCAGGCCCAGGTCCCCGATCTTCACGGAGCCGGTCGGACCGGTGATGAAGATG
Organism: Merluccius polli; assembly: GCA_030340625.1. Lineage (NCBI taxonomy): Eukaryota > Metazoa > Chordata > Actinopteri > Gadiformes > Merlucciidae > Merluccius > Merluccius polli. The sequence continues at coordinate 38,141 of JAOPHQ010005434.1, forward strand.
TTGTCACACTTCAGGTCCCGGTGGATGATGGGCGGGGTCCGCGTGTGCAGGAAGTGAAGGCCTTTAAGGATCTGACGGCACCAGGACCGCAGCACCTTGATCTTCATCACCTTGAAGCGCTTCAGGTAGCTGGAGGAGGACAGGAGAGACAGACAGATGGGCAAAGTCAGCTTGCTAATAAGGGGGACACACACACACACAGGGGGACATGCTCATTCACTCTTTGGTTTGGCTGGAAGTAGTGTTGCACCGATACCGATACTAGTATCGGGAGGGGCCCCGATACCGCGCTAAAATGCTGGCATCGGTATCGGCGAGTACGAACAAATAATGCGCCGATGCCATTTACATATACTAATATGAAACTTGGAACGCAGCGCTTTGCGTCTTTCTCTCCCTTCACTCACTGCTGCGTGTGATCACACGTGTTCAGTGCATGCCATGCCAAGCAGCTATCCTATTGGCCCACTCCGGCCGCCCGGCCGCGCATGTTGACCGACCGACAAGCGACGACGACAATGTACCAAAAAAAAGAAAGAAAAAAAAGCACCGGAGACGCGGAGGGCGCGCGGTTCAGCCGCGCGGCGCACAGAAAAGTTGCTCCGCCTGCGGACGCGCCGGTGCGGGGAAACTCAGTGAGCGGGTCCGCCTGCCGGTGCGACGCACCCGATCACCACCCATGCCCCCCCCCCCCGCTCCCCGGGGTGCCATGCGGACACAAACAAGGAGAAGAGGGGAAAAAGCAGGAGAGAGAGGGAGACGCGTCTTGCTCACAGGCGGGAGATCGCTCAAATGGACAGACAGTGACCGCATCACAGACGACGAGTTAAGCTGTAATCGGCTTCTCCCCGATTCCCCCCCCCCCCCCCCCCCCGCTACATACTACTACTATATTATCTAATTATACTAGTAATTAAGCCATGATGGCAATGATTTTACATCCAAGTGAGTATGCAGTTCTTTAGTATTAGAAGAAAAAAAGCTTGTGTATATATATATATATATATTTTTTTTTTTTTCCGGCGTGGTATCGGTATGGTATCGGTATCGGCCGATACTGCACAGCCGGGTATCGGTATCGGTATCGGGGGCCAAAAAATGGTATCGGTGCAACACTAGCTGGAAGTGAACGTGTAGCTGCTGGTAGACTGGGGTGGCGTTGGGGAAGAGCATGTGGCTGTTTGATGGCATGAGGTTTGCGGCACACAAAGACGTGACGCGTTGTCGTGTCAAACATAGGCCAGTCGCTGTTTGGTGCCTAATCACAGTGCTTAACCCAACACCTTTCTGTACACCTAAACACCAGTGGATCACGTTGACGTTCATCAACAACATTGATAATTGTCACAGCAGCTTTACCTCCTAGATCTCTTGTTGAGGTAATGCATAAAATCTTTAGCCACGATGACGTTAAGACAGAAGCCACATGTGCTTGATGACGTCGCTCCCTATAGATATAACGCACACAGCACTTTATTAGCAATGACGACATGTCGTAAATTTGCCATTAGCCATTATGAATCCCCCTCAGATGATCGCTGCATCTGCTTTGTGTTAGCAACATTACATAACAGTTAGCGGGTCATAAAGGCAGGCAACGCTATAAATTAGCTTTCAAGATTGTAAACGAAGCAGTGTCTGACGTTAAATTGATTGACGGAGGCTGCTTTCCACCAGAGGGGGTTTACAGCGGGGAGCTATTAATCTGAGTACTTGTGAGCTTGTCAAAGGAAGCACAGAGCTGTATTTCTTGTCATGCCAGTTTCCTGCTCCAACAGTTTGACTGTTTCGGTTAGAGTGTGTATGTGTGTGTGTGTGTGTGTATGAGGATATCAGTAAGCAGCTCATTTGTTTGGCAAACACACACACACACACACACACGTGTATGTTCAAATAGGGCAGATGAGGAAAGGATGCTTACTGCATGTTGTCCTCGGTTTTTATGAGTTCATTCATGAAGTATTTTTTGATTACAGTAGGTTTTCGCCAGGTAAAGCACAGGGGTACAACCAGATGTCTTCTGATGTTTCAGAGGACTAAAACGACTTTGCTTGACTTTAAGCGATCCTTCATAAGATCAGGGACACAAACAAACGTCCACATAGTGCAGCACCGTGTGACATTCAGTTTTTCGTCTCGAAAAATCACATTAATAATTTTCACCTGATCCTTCAAATTATTCAACGCACGTACAAGCACAGTCGCTTCGCTTTTCATGGCGGCGACACCAAAGCTCCTCGCTGTACGGCGGACCCACACCGCAAAGCTACAATGGCACACAGTATAACTGTGAGTCGCGCACGATGTGCAACACAAGCTGTGCATGAGCGAGACACGTGCCCGATGAAGCCGCTTGTTGTGTCCAACCATGACCAGGGCGTTCAGCGTAAACAACTTGTTTTCTCGCCATGGAGACCGACAGAACAAGGAGAGCGTTTGTGAAGAATAGTATGTCAGACATGTGGGCGTGTTATGCATAAGAGAGAGCTAATGTCGTCAGCAAAACAGTGATGGATGGGCCCGTCGGTGATTAGGGCTAGCTCTTAGAAAACAAGCAAAATTGAAATTGGTGAAATTGCTTTGCATCCATACTGAATACAACAAAACTAAAACCTAATGAAAGCCTAAGCATAAATTATAAAAATGTGACTTTTGCGTCCGCGCGGCTGTCTCATTATCACATTATGATTTATTGACAAAAACTGATTGTTCATGTAATCTGTTTATTTGTATCCATGTAAACACGCACGATGGCAACACAGTCAACACAGTGGCAGCTGAAGAGGGAATGAATCGCTCTGACAAGAGGAACATTTGCTTAATGTGAACAGTGCTTACGCTAATGGTCCAGAGGTCAAGCTGTCCTGGCGAAGTGACTGATGGCTGACCAAGAGACACGAGGCTTTCAGCGGCAGATCTATCAGGGTGTTTCCCCTTTGATTCCCCCCCCACCACCATCTATGTACTGTGACACAAGTATCTCCCCCTATCTCTCACTCTCCCTATATCTCTTGCTTTCTGAAGCTGCAACAGTGTTGACAGACATGCTAGACCTTAGGCAGGAACACACACACACACACACAGATAAGGCTTGACTAGAGTTTCCATTGTGTGTTCATCTTTACTACCTCTCCTCCCTCCTTTCTTTCCATCTCTCTCGGGGCAACGGCCACATTCCTATGTTCTCCTGGTACTTTATGACCGGGTATTCAGTTAAGCTCACAGAAACACAATATTCATGCTTTATGCTGCTAAATTGTAAATTGCTTCCTCTAAAACGCTATTCAAGTGATTTAAATCTAGAACAAAATAGAACAGCCACACTGAACTTCTAGTAGCCAAATTCTGAAACCCATAAAATCTGAAGGTACCATAAACTAGTAATTCCAGTTAATGTTTGTATTATGAGCTGTTCTTTGTTTTGATCTTTAGCATTCATTCAAGTATTCAAAATGTACGATTATGATACCGGTTTGATAAGAGAGAATACTATACTGACTACTGTTCAAATATACATTACACTATGATTTATGGGAGAACATGATGGGTATAATCCAGCTGACCACCCTCCTCGACACCAAAAACATGTAATGACATGTAACGTCCACACAGGTCAATCAGTGATTTATGTTGTCCAGTGGAGGGCGCTACTGATCCAGCATGTCCGACCGCTGGCTTAATTCTCTCATGTTGTCACAAGTTGTTGTTGTTGGGCCCGTGTGCCAGCCGGTCATTTTGTCTGGCTTACTGCAGGCCACATCTGAACGCCTGTCTGTCTGACGATTGTGTGCGTTAATCAAGTGTGAGTTTGTACAACAATCCGTATGTCTCTCTCTCATGTCTCATGCTCCTTGTCCTTCATCATAACTCTACAGTCCTGCTGCCCTCTTTGTCTGCCCCTGCCTGTCCCTCCATCTTCCCTCTGTCCACCCTACCACTCATTGAGTGCCCCACTGTTTGCCCCGCCCCCTTGTCAAACACCCCCCCTCTAGACCCCCCCCCCCCCCCCACACACACACACACACACACACACACACACATATACACACACACACACACACACATATACACACACACACACACACACACTGTACACCGTCTGGCTCTTTCAGGAATGAAAAGAATCTGCAGCAGAAGCAGCAGCTGGCAGGTGGGCTGTCGTCCCAGCATGCAATGCGGCAATCACAAAGTACACCACTCGAGAGAAGCCCACCATACCACCACCCACTCCCCCCCCCCCCCCCCCCCCCCCCCCATGCCCCATTAGGCTTTCCATTATGACAACTCTGCAGCTCACCGCTGCAGAGAGGCAGACGGGCATGTGTTGCGCCAATGGACCCACCAAAGCATATCGCATTCGCGTGACCAATCAGTTATTTCACAATCACAATGAATCACTTTTTGGGAGAGATGGAGGGGCCGCCGTTACAGCAAGGAAGGAAACTGACACATGTGTACACATGTGTGAACACAGACCCAGACACAGACACACACACACACACACACACTCGTGCACAAGGATATTAAATGCGTAATATTCTCTGTACATTGTCAGTTGAATAGTTAATTGTAATTGTTTTGTGAATATGTGTGTGTGCGTGTGCCTGTGTGTGTATGCACGGCACTCACGTTTTGAGTGTGCCGGATGTCATCAGCTCGGTGACCAGGACGATGCATTTCTTGCCCTTGGACGGCCCCTCCCAGGAGTCGTAGAAGCGCACGATGTTGGGGTGCTGCAGGCCCTTCAGCATGCCCGCCTCCTCCTTGAACCTCTGCCGCTCCGACTTGGACAGCTTGCGGTCCTGCATGGCAACACAGGAGAAGCACACTGAGTGTAGTGCCGGGCGATAGGGAGATATATGTCGTGATATATATCGCGACAACGATATATATCACGATATAGCATATATTCTGGTAATTCAATGAATAAATAGTCTATATTATTAAAACAACCACATGGTAAAGCCAATTTTTGTTGTATACGCCTGTGTGAATTAAATACTTGACAAATGAAAACTATTTTCCAACGGTTCCAACAGTTGAATCGGCCACACCGTTTTAACCTTTACAGAGAAGACGGGGAACAAAAGGAGCAGTTGGCCTTCCTTAGCATGACCCTCAAAGATGAGCCGCTCGTGAGGTAAGGCAGCGCAACATGTGTGTGTAATTAATGCTCTGTCTTGGCATTTAAGAGGTGGGATTTCTTTTTAGGGATCATGGGACCCCGTGATCATGCCAGTGATACCACCGAGCCGAACACAAGCCAAGAGCAAGGGGGCTGTTATTAGTGGAGCGCTTTTGGTCATGTGACATCTTTATTCAGGAATAGTCTCAACGTTGCTTTTGAATAACGCGTCCCCTCGTAAAAATTGAATGGTCTAACAAAAAAGAAGGAGGGAGATTAGGGAGACAAAGTACAGAGATCGAATGAAAGGTGGGGTGGTGGGGATAGGAAAATGTCATGAAAGAAGGTCATTCAATTTCGACATGATTCATTTCCATTCACTACGGTCTGCATGCGACACACGCCATCATAGCCAACACCGAGACTGTGGCTCTCACTCAACCACCAGTAAAACGAGCATGAAAAGAACACATTCAAATCAAACAAAGAGGGGAAATAATGTCTGTGTGATCATTAAAACGGGGGGTTGAAGTCTGTGAGCTTAACAGCCAGATTTACAGGAGATTTTTTATTAGCGCTTCGCCTGGCCAACCCGACATCGGCCGCCACACACAACCCACTAAGGAGAACAACGTTACGGTCTACAATCTGACACACTGAACAATTGACTTTTATGAAGCAGATTCACAAAAAAAACACAAGGTACCCACACACGGATAAAGATGCATTGATGTAGGCACACAAACATGCACAACACACACACACACACACACACACACACACAATGATTTTAACGGGCATTCCAACTCTGCACACAATTCAGTAAATGCAGATTGCAAAGGGCACTGTGGCCAGTAAAGACCTTGTAAAGTATGGCTATAGGTATGCACCCAGTGTGTGTGTGTGTGTGTGTGTGTGTGTGTGTGTGTGTGTGTGTGTGTGTGTGTGTGTGTGTGTAGCCAACATGTTATAGCAGCGCAGTGAAATTATATATTCCGATTTATTTTTACAAGAGACCTACTTTTTCCAAAAAATAAATGCAATATTTGAGAGCTGTGTGTGTGTGTGTGTGTGTGTGTGTGTGTGTGTGTGTGTGTGTGTGTGTGTGTGTGTGTGTGTGTGTGTGTGTGTGTGTGCAGGTATTGATGTAGCCAGCTTTGTAGCCTCTCTATGGCTGTGTCTAACTATAGTTGACACATTCAGTGCATTGCTAACCCAAAAATAAGCAGCAACACAATTGTGCTTGACAAATAAGGTAAGGCAATCTCAGCGGCTGTTGCCATATATGGGCACAATTTCCTGAACAACCATGATCCATAAATAAATAAATAAAACATTAATTACATCAATGGTTATTAATGTTATTACATTACAGTTACACATATCCAATATCAGTTTCATAACTCCTAACATGGAAACAAATGTAACCATTTTGGAAAGGAATGTGTTTACAGTAATCAGAGAATCAGAGCAATACACTCTTCAATTGTTGAGACTTTTAAATGAAATCATACCACAAATATAGAGCGTTATTGCGTTTACTGTGACCTGTTTAGAAAATGTAATTATAATACACAAGGTATAGGTTACGTAGCAGTGTCGAAGAGTTTTTACAGCTGTAAAGCTGGTTAAAAAAATATTGCTGTCTTTGCTTCTTTGGTTTGTTTGTGGCATTCGTGGTTTGCTTTTTGACGACCATTTTGTATGACGTGAATAAATTATGTTTGTAAGAAGAACCTCACTCCTCCATCCAGACTCCCAAGTACAAAATCAATCTCTTTGGTCTCTGTCGATCTCCTCTATCATCTTCTCGCCCTGCCCATGACTCTCTCTAAAGAGTATCATTAAGAGAGAGACAGAGAGAGAGAGTAAGATGACTTTCATCAGCTTATCCTCATCTGCCCCCATGCAACTCTTCCAGTGATGGTCCATTAGTAAAACATACACATTCACAGGGAAATGGATTAATGCTCGCCTTGAAAACCCTCACTCTCGTTCTCTCTGTCTGACTCTCCTCCCTCTTCCTCCCAGCTCCCTCTTGCAGGCCAAGAAAGCCATTTAGTCATCCCTTGCCTTTGACTCACACCTACACATGATGATCTGGTGTCAAACTGCTCCACGAGTCCACACGCAGTTCCGATGGGAGAACCATGATATTATGGACCAGAGAGCGGGTCACGTGACACGGGCTCGTGTGTGTGTGTGTGTGTGTGTGTGTGTGTGTGTGTGTGTGTGTGGGGGGGGGGGGGGCGAGGGGGGGGTCACCTGACTGACGGGAAGCCCACATTTTTTTTCCCAGCAGCACTTAGCTGTGGACCCTGAGCTGATCTTACCACTGCGTAATACTTCCCTTCGGGGCCTGTGTGTGTGTGTCTTCAGTGTGCACTTCTAGCGTGTGTATTTGTGCGAGAAAAGGTAATGCATATGAAAGTATGCGACCTGTGTGACTCTGGCATCTAGGTTATACATGAAGTGCACAATGTGAGTGGGAGGCGCAGACGGTGAGATTAAAGGGGAGCTTCTTCAATCCATTATTAATGTACTTATGTCTCATTCATTCGGCTGGAAAACCAAATGACTGCAAACATCCACCGGCTTTTACCTGACACTTAAAATGTACTGTTTAATGCACTTTAAATAAGGACAAGGAAAACTGTCCACTGATTGAACCAACAAAAGAAAGGTCTTGTAATTTTGGGTAAAGATCATCTTCTGCCTTCATTTTCACTTTGTAGCCTCTGCCTTAATGAATGCATTTGTCTCTCTCTCTCCCTCTGTCTCCCTCCCTCTCTCCCTCTCCCTCTCTATCCCTGCTCCTCATCTCTTCCTTGAACCCGTCCCTCCCTCTCTGTTCCCGGCTTCAAAACATCATGGGACTTCAGTTTGCCACACTCAAAATATCCCCACTCACCCTCACTCACACACACGCGCACATACACACACACACACACACCAATAACAACACACTCACAAAGAGATCATTCATCTGTGTGTGTGCATATACAAAAAGTCCCATCTCTCTTCGCATGTTTACCGCTGTTTTTCTCACCTACTTTAAACATCAAGCATCAGCCATTGGCCACTTGGCTATCCAAGCGAAGGAGAAGGTCCTGGCACAACTCTGCCCTGCTACAGCGGGGCTACCAGCTGGAGGCCAACCTAAGGCAGTCTCATCGGTCCATATTTGATCATACTACAGACTTGGGAGACAGAGAACACGCCAGGCTGCTAAAGAATCAGGGAAAAGACAGATCTGCTTATCAGCAAGTCTCCCCAGGAGGCCACACTCCTTCGCTCTGTGATCCTCTACCCTAGTCTGAGAGGGCAACCCCCCACCACCCCTCCTATCATGGGACGGCAGCGTTTTACAGTGGCAAAAAAACATAATGGTTCACTTCCAACCAGATGCAGTGATGTAAGCTCCACTACCGATTGGTCCGTTTTTCACCCATCCCATTCATTCATCTAATTGACTCGATGTGGGATGTGCTTGAGTCCTCCCAGATGGGGTATTTGGGAAAGCACCCCCCCCCCCCCCCCCCCCTCCTTTCCATCTGTAAAGTGCGTGTGGTCTCCGAGCATCTTGACTTGCTTCATCAGAATGAACGGTACCATTATGAGTCGACACAAGACTTCGGGTCTTGCGTAAGTTCCCCGGCATCGAGGTTGCGTATTTCTTTCCATTTTTTTTTTCTCTTCAAACCCACCCTTGATGGCTCGAACCCCTTTGATTCCCCCTCTTCAGGTACAGGAGTTATTTGCACACTAAAAAAAGAGCCCTGTGTGTACACAAGGCAGGCGAAAAAACACGCCATCGCTTCTCAGAAAACATGTCAAATTCGAAGAAATACGTGAAAAAGAAACTTTATCTGACGCATGTTGACATATAGGTTTGGCAAATATTTACCTGGCCCCTATTCTACACCTTTCTGGGTGCCCTTTGAGTCCTGTTTTGAAATACAGGGGTTTATACACACAGACCATTAGTGGAGTTTACCAAGTTTATTACATTATGCTTCTGGGTCAGTAAATACACTCATTTGTTCGTCAAGGTTTACAGTGGCAGCAACCTACTGACCGGTGTGTGTGTGTGTGTGTGTGTGTGAACTAGTTAGTCCACACACATAAAATACGTGTGTGCCACTGTGTGTGTGAATAAAGACCACTTACATGTTCACATGCTTTTATGAGTGTGCACACTCGTCTCGTTTTACATGCATGCATGCGAGACATACAGGCAAGACACTGTGATGTGTGTGTGTGTGTGTGTGTGTGTGTGTGTGTGTGTGTGTGTGTGTGTGTGTGTGTGTGTGTGTGTGTGTGTGTGTGTGTGTGTGTGTGTGTGTGTGGTGTACACACCCCTTTTACATGTGAATGCGCACGCACACACAAGGACCTCCCGAGGACCCTCATCACAGCTTGCCATGGTTAAGAGAAAGAACGATAAGAGAATGGGGGAGAGAGAGAGAGAGAGAGAGAGAGAGAGAGAGAGAGAGAGAGAGGAGAGCGAGGGACCATATGGTTTGAATAAGAATGATTGAAAAGCGAGTGAATAACGTACAGCAAGGTTCAGAAGGAGGAGTGCAAAGAGAGGACGAGGGGGAGAGAGAGGGAGAAAGAGAGGGAGATATATCTCATATATGTCTGCCTTGGGTTTCAGGAAGAGAAAAAAAAAAACATCAACATTTATAATTCACTCCTTCCCATTCTCCCTTTTCTTTCTTTCTCAGCCTGGCTCTATAGTATTTTCATTATCAACCTCTCCCTCTTTCTAACAGACTTATTCACTTATTATCTGTAACCCAACTCTCTCTCTCTCCCTCCCTCCCTCTCCCTCTCTCTCTCTCTCTCTCATTCTCTAACTATTGCGCTCGCCCCACTAGTTAGGTGGTTTTTGGTTTCCCATCAATCACCGCTCTACATATTGCAGTAACCAGGGACATGTGTCTGACTGCACTGGGGGCATGTGTGTGCGTGTGTATGTGTGTGTACGTGTGTGCACATTTATGTGTGTGCGTGTGTGTGTGTGTGTGTGTGTGTGTGTGTGTGTGTGTGTATGTGTGTACATTCATGTGTGTGTTCATGTGTGTGTTTGTTCATGTGTGTGTGTTGTAACCCAACCTAGTTTTTATTGCTGGAAGTCGGTCGGTCATGTCTGCAGAAAACGCGCGGTGCTATGCAGGTAACATACAATATGCTTCTACTTAATCTCGGGTTACGACACATGTAGAAGCAAAAAAAAGTTTTGTTCCTGAATTCGTGTTTAGCTTTTCTACACCATCCCAGGGTCTGTTTGACGAATGCAGACCAGTCGGTGTGTGATGTCATCACAACACAACACGCGTGGGGGTTTTCCTTGTTGACAATGGCTGTAGTGCGATTGTGAAGGCTGATAAGCTTCATGTGGTATATATCAATGGGCACTACACTAGAAAACTAGTGACGACTGCACTGATATCACCTACTAGGAATTTAATCGAGGACGACAGTTCCAACATGCCAAAGCATGCTTGCTAAGTTTGAAACTGATTTTAACTTTAGTCTCCAAAAAAAAGAGGCAGAAAGGGGAATTGTCAATTGTTCTCACTTTTGACAATCAAATCCGTTCTTTAGGCTGGTGTTAGAAATCTCCATGTGAGCGTGTGTCCACTGAACAATAGATGCCATCTCTGGCTATCACTGTATCACCAGCTCTCACGCACACAAACACACACGCACACATACACAAAAGCACACACACGCACACACACATACACAACAAGCGTGACACGCATGAGGTAATGCTAGCTATTGTATTTCGTTCTATGTGGCCCTCTTATCTTCCCTTAGATTGTCTTCCTCATCACTTCTTGTCACTCTCTTCTGCGCTTCAAATCCTTCTTTCCGATCGTTCATCATGGTCTAACCACTGTTCTTCTCCTCTTCATCCCACCACTCCTCTCTCTGTATCACCGTGATCACTTTTCAAAGAGCGAGAGTGAGTCATCCGAAACAGGTAAACATCATGTGCGCCACAATGCGACAGCCAGTCCGGCGGTAATGAGAGGAAATCTGGGGATAACGAAGTGTCCCTCCGCCGCGGCGTTAATCCTCCATCCAGCGGCTAACATCGAGAGCTAATCCCAATCCTAACAAGCACCCCGGTTATATCGACCCGCTGAAAAAGCCTCTTATTGCTGCAGCCTTTCTCCTTCCTGTCTGAGAACACGACACACGCTGAGTCACACTCAAATACACAAAGCATGGCGACACATGCGCACGAGCGTATCACATATCAGACACACTGACCTATATGTGCCCGCGGCCTACCTTGGATCACACACAAATGCAGAACTTGGCTCAAGACGATCACATTGTTCAACGCTAAAAATGAATAGAAATGAGCCAAAGTAGGCCACACAGAGTTAGCAGCGGGGGAAACGGGACTTAGCCGTTTGTTAGCATCCTGTTATTAAGGATGTCTTCCTCTAATCACCTGGCCATTGTGTTAATACAGACTTATACTTAATTATTATTATCCGGATTCCAGGTCAGGCCAGCTCACCATTTCCCCTGTAAAGACAGCAAGAAAGACCTATTCATTCACCGATTGTGTATTGGTCTTGATGCCGACTATTAAGAGTGCATTATAACTTGTAACAATGGCCGCCTTTGTGGCTCAGTTAGAATACAAGGCTCCAATAACTTTGGCGTGCGCATTAGGAAATTTCCCAATCACTGGCATCAGCCTCAAAATGAATGGGAAGAGTAACAAGCAGCAACATCTGATGAAACAGAACCACAGATAGAAATAGTAACAATAAAAACAGACCCCATGCTAAAGGAAACATGTTTGTGTGTGTGTATCGGGGGGGGGGGGGGGGGGGGGGGTATAAAAATACTTTCTTATCCATTAAGATTTCTCCTCAGCATGTAGTAGCATAAAATAGGCTATGGCGTTTTGTATGAAAACAAATCAGTGCCATGCCTGATTCATAGGGTAGCCGGACGACCTTTGAACTGTAACTTGGGATTAATTGAAGCTTGAGACATTGCAAGATGACGTTGAACATAAATCTCTCTCCCGGTCTACCTTGGAAGGACGAGAAAGTCTTTGAAACCACAAGGATTTGACCCCTCTCCTTTAAGGCAGGCCCCTAGCCCCAACACAGTGATTGATTCAGGCCATAGAAGTGGCAGTATAGCGTGGTAATAAGGCACGAAATCATGGTTAACTCTCACCACAGGTCATCAACACACACATCTTGAAAACCGCCTCGTACATTTACCCAGTAGTCCAACCCTAAATAACCGAAATACCCTTTAATTTTAGGATTGAGGACAATAAAGCTCACCATGTGATCTGATAAATAGATATCTAGATAAAAGTCTAGATCCATTGATAATTCCAACTGCTGCGTTGCACATGGAAAAATAAAGGGCTAGTCCAAATATTTGAAAAGTATCCTTCAGTATTTTTGTATTTGAACATTATAACATTACTGTTGTTGTAGTTTTGTACACCGTCATAATTTGTTCACATTACTTTGCCTTTAAGAGTGCCATTACCTTTAATCAGCGAGGTTGTCAGTGATGACATACTAATAAAGGTGCTCTGTTATTATATTTTAGCCATATACATCCATGTTTTTAGCAAGTAGCAGCTTCTGCTTTTTTCCTCTCAACTGAGATGATGTTTCTCGAGTGGTAATCCCCACACTCACTAGTACATTGTACCACTTTGAGAAACAGCAAGACTGATGAGCCGGCAAGATTTGTTGTCACTAGGAGCACTTTAAAATAACCGATAGCCTGTTAACCTGCTATATGCTTATCATAACCAAGTGCATTCATATCATACATTAGTTGTGATCAAAGCCTCATAATAATCAGTTTTATTTAATAATGCTAGGGGCACATGCTCACACACGCTTCACGTAGCCTTACCGACATTAACAGGTTTAGGTGTTTAACTATTCGAATATACCTTCGGAAACTTAACGATTATCGGACGCTTGAAATACGAAAGTATGAATTCGGGCCAGCCCTCCTTTACAATGAAAAAAAATACATCTGTAATTTTTTTTTACAGGTCATAGACTTTCGTCCATTTTTTATTGGAAAATGTATTCTTATCGTATAACGGTTAATGACCGGTTAATGAGTGTCGGTTATCGGTCCAAATAATTCGGTCAGAATTAGCATCCCTAGCACACACAAACAATATTTGCTTCATGCCACTAAAAAGGAATTACTACCTGATTGTACCTGATACTACCTTTTACTACAAAACACTTGGATTTCCAAATATAGATTTCCAAATTGATAAGATACATGGGAACTGTGGTTCTTGTCAGGACTTGTGTGTAGCGTGACGGCAAGTTGTTCGGTGATAAAATGTGTCATTTTCTGTTTAAATGCGATGACTGCGTCCTTCACAGTGAGTTGGAGCAGAGTTTCTCCGCACGCATACCCGAGGGATGTGGGCCAGGTCGGAATCAACCACCGACCTACGTCACGGCCGGCGCCTCAGCCTACTGGGCCTCTGCTCCACAACAGCCATGCGACCGTCTAGATCCCACGCTGAGTGGTCATGAGGTCAGCGGTCCCTAATGAGACGGACACGCCTGTACTAGCAGTTGCTGCTGCTGAGAGGAGCACACTGCTGTTGTCCATTGATGTGCTGAGAAAACACCCCTGGCTGTGTGTGTGTGTGTGTCAGTCACTGTATAGTGAGAGCATGACACCATTAGAGTTGCTGGAAATCCAAAAGAGGGCTTGGCTGGTGTTAACAGCTTCAGCGAAGGCCCCTTTTCCTCCCTGGCCACATGTCCCAGATAAGACCGTTACATAATCTAGGGCAGGTGGGGGTGGGGATGAGGGTGAGGGTGGGGGGTTAGGGTTAGGGTGGAGGGGAGAGTGTATCCCTTTACACGGCACTAAAACCAAAGCTATAACAGTTAATAATATGCCATAATACGCTTTATCACGTTCTGACTCCTCTTCAACAAGACATATAGGGGCTCTTCATACAGTTAGCACTATGAACAAGTACAGTTTAACACTGAAACATGCTGAAGTGGGATACAACCCAACTAAGCAATGAGTCGTATGAACAGACAGAGCTAATGTTCAGGGTTTCTATAGCACTTCTTTGGAGGTGTAGATAATTGCCACCCAACTGTTGAAGAGAAGAATACAGGACTTGGCGCTTCCAGCCTATTGTTCTGGTTCTGGAGGGGCGTGTCGTCCACATAGGCACAAAAATATTCACATCCGTGTTTTCCTCCCCACCTCATGATATTTAACCTTCTTAAACACAGACTGTTTGGTACGACTTGTGACGACTGAGGAGAACATCGACAGCAGGAAAGGAGCATATTGTGAACGACCGGTAGCATTGGGTTTTGTTTGTTTTAGCTGGACTCTTAATCAATGTTTACGTGGCGGGAAATGACAGAGAAACAGCAACAAGGGCTAACTAGTGTCTGGATATGGTGCTTATGGTTATAGTGTGTGTGTGTGTGTGTGTGTGCGTCACACACATAAAAATAGAAAAACAAATAAAAATAAGTAATTAAATCGATGCTGAGACAAATAAAGCTATTTAAAATGAGTCACTCGCTGGGTATAAACGGTACGGGATTGGATGGCGCAGGAAGCACGGTCCGGTCATATATCATCACCGCCCTCCCAAAACACCAACAAAAAAGCTTTGATACACAGCTGGGGTGTGAACCTCACGTGGATCAAAGCGCTTTGTCAACGTTGTCAAAACCATGTGCACAGTGGGTGTTGTGTGTGTGGGTGTGCATGTGAGGGGGGGGGGGGGGGGGGGGGGTTAACGTCTTTTCGAGGCCCTTCATTTTGACTTCTCCACAAGCCGCCCGGGTTGTGGAGAGATTAACGGAGAAGCCTGCAGGGAGGATGCATTCACAGAAGCACGCACATGCACACACACACGCGCAGGCACATACATGCACATACACACACACGCACAGGCACACACACGCACACAAACACACACACACGCGCACATAGTCTCTCTCAAATGGCCTTAACACAAAGCAGACAAGCACACACACACGTGCATGCAAACACACACATGTATGTACACACACAAACGCATGCATGCACACACACACACACACAGTTTCTCTCACATGCACCCTCAACACAACAAACATGGACACACACACACACACACAGTCTCTCTCACACGCACGCTCAACACAACAAACCCAGGCACACACTCAAACACACCACTTAACAGGCTCCATCTATATAATAAACATAAAAGAGGGATTAGCCCATTTGAAAACGAGAGAAAGACAGAGAGACAGAGCGAGTGAGAGAGAGAGACAGAGACAGACAGAGACACAGAGAGAGAGCGAGTGAGGACAGAGAGAAAGAGGGACACACAGTAAGTGAGAACAAGCACAAGAGAGAGAGAGAGGAAGAGGGAGATGGAGAGGTTGAGAGAGAAACAGAGAGAGAGGGAGAGAGAGAGAGAGGTGATGGGAGCATACTAAGGGAAATTAAAGAATGAAAGGCTGAGAGTGAGAGAGAGGGAGGGGGGGGAGGGAGGAATGTGAGCTGAACATCTTGTGATTTTTGTGGTCTGTTTTCTCTCCCTCTCTCTCTCTCTCTCTCTCTCTCTCTCTCTCTCTCTCTCTCTCTCTCTCTCTCTCTCTCTCTCTCTCTCTCTCTCTCTCTCTCTCTCTCTCTCTCTCTCTCTCTCTCTCTCTCTCTCTCTCTCTCTCTCTCTCTCTCTTCCACCCCCCCCCTTCCCTCCCACCCTCTCCCTCCCTCCCTCCCCTGCAGTGGTCTATCTCGACCCACCAGCTGTACAGTTTGGACATGGAAGAGGCACCGGACCGAGGCTCCATGTTGTTGACAGAGTAACAGAGGAGGGTTAACAACACACTCGGGTCACCAGTGAAGCCATGTCTCTTAGCGCTGGATGGATCTGCCGGGGCGAGCCGTACAGTACGCTCCAGTGTCGGCCTATTAAAACGTGTGTTGTGTGTTTGGGTTCACAATTGTGTTTCAACAGTGACAGGGGGGCGTTTCTGTTTTGTTGTTTTCTGAGACAGATATATACACTGTGTGTGTGTGTGTGTGTGTCCCAGGAAATGTCCATCTGGTTTGGTACTAACTAGTTTGGCCTAATTTATCTTTAATATATACATTGCTGCTGTTTATACCCAAGACTGAATATATATTTAATTTACTGTAGCATACATTCGGAACATAATAAGCATTTTATTTTTAATGTTACATTTTTTGTAAATTTTGTTTCCACTACAGATACTGTGACATCTACACTACCTCAGGGAACAATGAAGTATCATCTTATTTAGTTTTAGGGGGCAATATTTAGGGCTGGGCAAAATCGTGATATGAGACTCGATATCGTCTTAGATTTCACACATCACATAAGTGTTGTTTTAAAGGCTAAATTACAGCAACGTGATGAAAACAATGAGAAAGTACTCAGTACTTTTCATTTTTCAAGTATTTAATTCAAACAGGAGTATACAAAAATAGGCTTTAATTACCATGTGGTTATTTTATGTTTATTTATTGAATTACCAGAAACATGCTATATTGTGATATATCATTATCGAGATATTTAATGACCTATATCGGGACAGAAGATTTTGGCCATGTCACCCAGCCCTATCATATACTTTGTCATACACATGTAAAAGACACTTCTACACTTGCTCTTTTGAAAGGAAAGAGGAAGAGAGATGGAGGGATAAGGGGTGAGGATGAAGGAGAAGTGAGGCTATCGGAACTGCGGTCAGAGGAAGAGGAAATGAGTGACTTTCAATGGGTGTCTTTCCGGTTGGGAAATACTCACAATGAAGAAACGTCCTACAGCTCTTACAATGCCTCTACAATGACACTCACACACTCAAGCACACACACACATTTATTTTAAATTTTAAATTTTAAGAGGGGAACAACTCCAACTGACCACACACACAGTTTTGAGACATTGATTGACAGGTTGTTAAGTGTTGCGACTGATCACTCCACTCAGACATACACCAACACAGAAATCTCTCCACTTGAAATATTGATGTAGTAAGATGAATGACGGAGAGAAGAGGACAGATTGGGGCAGGGAGAGAGAGAGAGAGGACAGAATGAGAGGCTGGATTGAATGACACCATGATGCAACCACTGCATGACGTGCACATTCAGTCACAATGACACGCACACGCACACGCACACACACACACAGTGACATTCTGTGTGTCTCACGAGGTTCAGGGTCGTGTTACTGCAGAGGTGCCTGTCTGTCTCACTGTCTGCGTTGGTCAGCCAGGGAGACAGAGATGTCAATGTCACCGGGGCTGAATCCTACACACATCCACCATCCACCATATCCAACACACACACACACACACTGTGCACTGTGTTTAACCAGAACCAGTGCTGCTGGCTGCTTCACGTGTTTCATTAGACTAGGGACCCTGCCTGCCTTTAGAAAAACACTCGCCGTTTACAGTTTCAGGCTAGTATGACGTGTTGGATGGACACAGTATACACATGGAATGCATAATTGCATAATGCATAATCGGAAATGTATGCAAGTAGATCATGCGGAGAAGGCTGCGAGATGAGAAAAGTGATCTCTGACAAAAAAAGAGGGGGAAAAGGAGGATGGGAAGGAAGGGTAGGGGGGGACAAGTGAGGGGAGGAGTTGCGGTGAAGTGGGAAGTGAGGACAGGACGTGAACTGGAAATGAGGAGGTGCTTTCAAAATGGCGGAGAGATACAGAGAGATAATTGTGCTGGAATAATTTTGATTAAGCACCCGTCACATCAACTGTCTTTCCTGTGCAATTAGCACCAGGATGACTAATAGTCCTGAATGGAAATACATCACAAAAGATATGGGTAAGACATCTTCACTTTAATAAGATGCTATTTTTACACCAACGGTGTTAAGGGCCATTAAGTTGCAGTTGTACTGCACTTGTACAGTTTCCTCAAAACCTGGGCATTTACCACACCCTATCCCATCCCACAGACCTCAGCTGTGAAGCCTGTATGTGTGTTTCAGTCAGCATAATAAGGTTATTGAAACAAAGTTCCTTTGGAGAAAAGGGCTTATACATCTGCAAGCATGTATGCATAATATAGTGTTTAAATAGCAGGTATATTATTTAAATGTGCCTAATCTCCAAGCAAACATGAACATTGGCCTACAGGTTCTGGCCTCACCTTCAAAGTGTTTTTTTTTTTGGTGGCCTGGATGCAGAACCCTGTGGGCTATGGTACTAAACACCTGTACGTCAACATGTCAACGTGCAAGTCGCGTGACAACTGCACCAAATGCACGTCAGAGGTGGACATCGGCATATCTAAGCGGCTTGCAGCAGCCTTAGGGATTTTTTCACACACTACAAGCACAACCACTGTGGCCATCTTGGTTTCTCTGCGCTCTTCTCGTGAATACCTGCGAGCTCCACCGCGTCGTCTCCATCGCATCCATGCCCACCAGCTATGAAAGAAAACTGAAGTACATCTGGCTGCAATTAGCTTCACTGAGTGCTGAGGAATAGCTTGGTCGCCATCACGTTGAGGACACCGATTCTTATTTTTATTACTTAACCAAACAAAAAACAGGCAGTCACACAGACTGTCGTGTCTGAACTGTTACGACGCCTTCACATACCACTGCCCACCTACATACATGCTCGAATGTGGAACAACTGACACAGGTTGTTCTTGGCTTCAGGACATATTCCCGTCATAATTTCTTGTTTACGATTTGGCACGAAAACCGCCCTTTGTTCGAACCGATCTTCGCTGCGTATATGTTAGAGCCGTGTGGGATGACCTCACGAGTCCGCTAGCCACCGCTGTGGTCGGTCAACAGAAAACACCGAACGTTTAGTCTGGTTTAACAAACTGTATCCTGTAAGTGGATATAACAGTCTACATTGTTTAGCAAACATTGGAATCCATAGTTTCCCACAGTGAGGTTAAAAGCGGTTGGATAATCGTGACATGGAGATTACTTGGCCAACCTTCCCTGGGGTGAAGGCTAAAAACTAAAAGAAAAGTCAAGGAAACTAGTATTAAAATGCAGCTTTATGAGGAAAAGTACCATACAGTAGCAGATTTTATTATATTGAACATCAATGATCAATGATTTTTGTGTCCACGTTTTTCTCTATTGTTTTTGCACATACAAGCAATAATAGGCAATAAAACAAATACAAACAGCATAGGTGGTGTGTGTGTGTGCATGTGGGTGTGCCAGTGACTAGAAAGAACATCATGCAAACAGCTGACGTACGCATGATTCCTACGTTGACAGTGAACGTCAGTTCAGCAACAGGTGCCAAACGGCGACATCAGCAAAAACGTATGCTTCCAGAGTGCCGACAAATAAATTATCTGAACACACTGACAAGAGAACAAGAACCAGTTTACAAACAGAACAAGACAAGAGTGAAGAGTGTGGCTTCTATTCAAATGAGTAAACCGTTTGGTTGGTTTCATGCCGGCAGAGGTTTGCATTGTTCAATAGATTTGGTTTCTGATAACGAAGCTTTCACATGAATGACAGATTCAGCATGGGCCGACAGGCAGGCATGCAACTAGGCACACAGTCACACATCCACAGACGCCGTGGTTTCGGAAAAAAGAAAGCGCAGGCAATGACCTGATCACTAATGTGAATCCTTTTTTCATGTTCATGCATGAACATGAAACCATTGTGACGGCATGCTGTTAAGAAATAGGTGAAAGGAGCAGAATGCCGCCTACCATGTCATCCTTGACTCACAACTCACAACCACAAACCCAGCTTTAAGGATATTTAGGGCTGCACAGGGCATCAAACCCGAACCTCCTCTACCTTGCGAATTTGCACATTTAAAAACAGTTTGTTGCACTGTATCATTTCATATAACATAAACCACAAAACCAACGTGCCACTTAAATCCTTTTAAACACATTGTTCTCAGTGGTTGATTGAAGCTACTGTCACTTTGAAACTATCATTAGCTATCTATGCATAATTGAAGCAACAGGACCATAAAAATACCTATTGTACTATTATGGAGGAACAGTTCCAGGTGTCCCTGCCAGCTGCCAGTTGATATGAATCATTCCCGGTCCTGCCTGTTTGTTTCCACCTGTGGGTTTAATGGACGCACCAAATGCAGCTGGACTACCGGCCAGTCCCCACCGGAGCACGGCTACCATGGTGATGACATCATGATGCCAATGGAGATGAAAGAGACCACGTCTCGTATCCATGACGACAGCTGCCAGTTTGACGAGATATTATTTCTTTTGCCGGTGATGGCATGGCTGCACATAGGTTGGAGAGGTTGAATAAACGTAAGCAAGAAAAGAGAATTACGGACGAAAAAGGAGTTGACAGTGGTTGCCACAAAGGAAATTGTTTTATTCTTCATCCCCCAGGATGCAGCCACATTCCTGGGTTCACTTGGTTGGGAAGTCACACGGAGCAGTCTTCCCAAGCCTTGCCTCACCACTTCCTCTACGAAGGCTTGCCTGGTGGCATCTGAGCATATCCACAGCCTTCCAGTCAAGCCCTTTCATTTGAGGTGTCGGCATTTGACCTGTTCTGCCGTAGAGATCGTTTTAAGTTGTCCATAACCCCCAATTTAATAATAGCCTACATTTCAGCACCAACAAATAAAGTACAAGTTGACACTACGGTCAACTTTTAAGATTGGAAAGAAAGAAAAAAAGAAAAAAAGAAAAAGAAAGAAAGAAAGAAAGAAAGAAAGAAAGAAAGAAAGAAAGAAAGAAAATAAATAAAAAGGTAGAGCATAAAGAATGAATCACACGCTGCTCTTACTGCTGCTCACACCTCCAACCCACGAGACTGCTATTTATAGAGAGAGAGAGAGAGAGAGAGAGAGAGAGAGAAATGACAGCAGAAGCAATGAGGAAGAGTGGTAGGAATGGACAGAGAGAGAGAGAGAGAGAGAGAGAGCGAGGGGGGGGGGGAGAGAAGGAGAGTGTGTTTGAGGTAAACAGCAACAGGGAGAGGGAGACAAGAAGGACGATGGAGAGTGATGGTGGAGCCTGAAAGAGAAACGGTCGGAGGGTAGAGGAGATTGATATGGGTATAAAAAGGCAGTGCTGAAAGGACGGAGGGAAACTGGAAGATGGATAGTTGGAAAGATGGAGGGTGGCCGCGAGACTGAAGCACCACTGAGGTCAGACGGTGGTCATTTGGACGACGGACGAAGACAACAGAAGCCCAAACTAATGAGAACACATGGTGGAAAAAAACAGACTACAAAAGCAGACAGGAAGGAGTTGCATCTTGGGATGTTATTTTTAGGGTGTGTGTGTGTGTGTGTGTGAGTGTGTGTGCATGCATGTCTTTTTACAGGTGTGTGTGTATGTGTGTGTGTGTGTGTGTGTGTGTGTGTGTCCCAACAGGTGTGTCTAACTGTCTGACGCGTGACACAATGGGAACACAAAGAAACAGAGTGTGTGTGAGTGGGCGTATTTCCGAGTAATCATATCAACAGCACCCTTACTTTGAATGTCAACTGTTGTCAATCGCTCAGTGTAATTCAACTTGATGTCATCTTTAAATATTTACAAATATGCCATAAAATATGAATTTCTTTGTTCCCCTTAACGGAACCTGACAAGCACATGAACCTGTACCTGAATTGTACATGAACCTTCATGAACGATTGCTGGGTGCACTGTGA
This sequence comes from Merluccius polli, assembly GCA_030340625.1. NCBI lineage: Eukaryota > Metazoa > Chordata > Actinopteri > Gadiformes > Merlucciidae > Merluccius > Merluccius polli. The sequence continues at coordinate 59,980 of JAOPHQ010005434.1, forward strand.
CTCTACGACATCATTCAGGCGATACTATTACTCTAGCCGGGCCGGGCCATACATCTTTCAGTGATGTCAAATGACAACTGTCTCCACAGTACAGTGTTTCCCCTACATGCGTCCAGCAGCGCTGGATTACTAGCAATTACTAGTGCAGGGCCCGTTGAAAACTTGCCTGGAACGGGCCGATTGCTTGGTCTGCGGTCCTGCTGCTTGCAGCTTTCTTTCGAGAACTGCTCATCCAAACAACTTCACACTCGACGCTGCGCTTCCTCGGGTCCTCACACCCGCAAGTGTGAAGTCGATCTGATGAAAGGTTGTCGAGAAAAATCAAAAGGACAGACATGCATACAGAGAGTCTTTTGATTTTAGTTTGACGCACACGCCTGTCAGCACCGTGCACAAGCACATCAACATAGTGCACCTCACGCACACCTCAGCACCGCTGCTGGAAGAAATCGTAGGGGAAACACCCGAATAAGTACCCTAATAAACATGCCTTGCTTAGAGTAGGGGAGGGGACAGCAGGACAAATACAACACAAGTAACCCAATGACCAAGCTGTACAATATACAGGAAAATGGGACAAAGGAAGAAGGCATACCTTCGCAGGTATGCAGTGACTCAATGAACGACACGAAACGGCATATTTTAATGTCAGCTGTCACCTTTTTTTTTGCTTACTTCATAAACTCCTTGTCTTTTTAGCTCTAACCAATCTGTCATCAATGTTGCAGTCAACCATTTGCAAAACTTGTAAAGAAGAGGCACAGGGGGCACGACTCGTCATGAGCCATCGCTACTACATACAGGTTATACTACCACCAAGCATTTCAAACAAACCATATACTTCACAACACGAGTTCACAATTGCCGCTGTATCGACTGTAGGGGTACTGTTTTGCACCTCTGTAAAATGTTGCTGTCTCTATCTTTTGTGCTCGACATTGTCTTGTACGTAATGTGTAGTATGCACAAAACAAACTGTACAGTCGGGATGGGAAAAAAAAAAATAGATTCACTTAAGCAATGTGATTTTTTAAAAACAATTTCTTAATCGAATTTTTAATGCCTGAATCGATTTTTTTGTTTAAACAGTACATTTGTTTTCACAATAAATGCATGCCAGAAGTATACTACAACAGCAGTAGTATGTAACCTTCCCTTAAACCCTCCCAGTATAGCAATGATGCTGCTGAAATAAAAGTCAGGAAGACTGAGTGACATGTGATGTGCATTGTTTTTGGAAATATGCCTCATGATATACCATCTCCAGAAGTGTATGATTCAACTTTTTCCCACGGTCTAGTGTTAAAATAGTAATAAATCGCAATCAATTCTAATATCAAATCACAATACTTGTAGAATCGGCACCCAAGTATCGTGAATCGTGATAGTATTGAATCGAGAGATAAGCATATCGTCCCAGCCCTACTATACAGTAAATTAGCGTGTACACAAAATGACCCACGAAGTTACATGGACAAGCATGCAAGCAAGAGAAATGTTCTTTGAAACGAACATCAACCACCTAACTTGTTCTACTGCAAACAAACACAGGCACAGTGCACAGCCACATAGATATCCACAGCAAACAGTTTGTGCTATGTATTAGTATCGGTGTGCACAGACATCGTGGCACCGGGGGGTATGTCGGTATGTCAAATAGCCTTTGTGAATGGTGAAGTACCCTAACAACACAAAGGCTACACGTGTGCAGCCTTTGTAAACGATAAAGTAAAAAAAAAAAATCCCAATTTAATCTGCATTTTGTCAATTAACTAATCTGGAGCCTTTTAAGTCCAGCCCATTGTGCGGGGCATTGTATGGGCCCAACGTTGTCAACAGCATTGTGCTGCTCCTGTAATGGACAAACTCTGCTATTGGGCTTCAGGGCACGAGATCAGTTGGATATTGAACAGTCAATAAAGCAGACAATGCCTGGAGTGCTGGAGGTTGAGTGGGCTTACTGTCAGACCACAGGGGATATACAGTCCATTACCTTCAAAAGCATTGGCTCTCCCTCTCCCCCAAGGTCTGCATTTCTCTCTCGCGAGCGCGCTATCTCTCACAAAGTATCTCTCCATCTATCTATCGCTCACTGCTGCTGCGCTCTCATTTCGAGTCCAACTCCTTGAAATAACATAGATTAAATGAAATATGCAGGGTAATATGTAAAACAGACACGACAAGGTAGTTCTCTTTCGCTAACTTTTGCTGTCTTCCACTACCTCTGTCACAGCTGTCCTACCATGAATTCTGATCAAAGTCTATACAGATTCACTGGGAAAATGCAACACCCAAAATCTTTACAACACCCGCCGTCACACACAGATGTCAACAAACAGACCAAGTATGTGCTGACTAATTGAATTTGCTGCACATTAAAGCTGTGTGTGGAGCTCTCCTGCTCACTCAACACATTAAGGAAGTTAGGGTTTTCCCATCTAATATTGATGTTGCTTTCAGACATGCCACGGGACATATTGCCATTTAGATGCACACACATATGCACACACGCACGCACGCG
>JAOPHQ010005434.1:67500-82500 GCA_030340625.1 Merluccius polli
GCATGTGGCAGTGTGATCCAGTCCATGACCTCTGATTTGCAGCTGTCAGCCAATGGTAGCTCTTGATTTCCGAGAAATGAATTCTGCAGACAATCAGAGTATTGTTAAGACTCCTTGCAAAATAACTCTCTTTGCTCTAATCAGTATCAACTGTGTGTGTGTGTGTGTGTGTGTGTGTGGGGGGGGGGGGGTGTGGGTATGTGTGTGAGAACTGAAATTTGAAATAGGCGAGAGCAGCGCCATGTCATTTTTGCAATTGTGTTTGAATAGAAAATACACACACAACAAAAAGGGCAACAACTCAGAATCAGAGTGAGTGGGAGGAGATTAACACAGGGAGTAGGTTGAATGAGAGAAAAGGAAATCTGAGCTAGTTTGGGTGAGAGTAGAAATAAACAGAAAGAGAGGGAGAAAGAGAGAGAAACGGAGAGCACGAATACGAATTGGTGAGTAGCAATAAACAGAGAGAGAGAGGGGAGAGGAAGGAACACAAACATACTAGGACATGTCATCATGGGTTAGTAGTCAGCAGGACGCACAGCATCTGTCCCCATTTTACCCATCACAATACACACTACACTGTTACCTACGGCTTAAGCCTAGTCCACACACACATGCACGCACACATGCACTCACTCACGCACGCACACAAAAACCACACACCCGCATCCTCTCTGTCTCGCTCTAATAAACAGGCAGATGTCGTCTAGAAGTAGTTATTTATAACTAATTAGGGCAAGGTAACCTATAGGATAATGTAGGTCCTACATTGTTCTATCTTAAAAGTAGAATATGCTTGTGCCATTCCCCTACACCGGTGTTTGACCCACGACCAAACGTGACATTTCAACTCTATGCTGCTGAATACACACATACCCACTTTTACATTTAAGGAAGTGCCAGCGTCTCTGTCTCTGTCAGCCTTCCTCTGTTAACCACAGCTGGTCATCAACAATGAGAGAGAGAGAGAGAGAGAGAGAGAGAGACAGAGACAGAGACAGAGACAGAGAATCGATTCAACACTAGGTATTACATAAGTCCGAAACGGCGGAAAAGTTTTCAAGCAGTTGCTTCTTGCCTTTTAAATAAGTCAGTGAGTTCCTCATCTAACTGTGGTGTGTGCACATGCATGAACCTAAACATAACCATGCTAATGAGAAAAAAGACATGTGGCTGATGTGTCACTCACTTCTTTCTCGGAACTGAGAACTGAATTACTGCCATTGAGTTCAAGCCCTGGGTGAGCATGCACACGGATGTGTGCATGTGTGTGTGTGGGGGGGGGGAGCTAATCTGCCTTGTGCTACTGTTGAGAGAAATTTCAAGGTCTTTGGGCTCCAAACGAAGCGAGGGACCCGAGGTCACACACACACACACACACACACACACACACACACACACACACACACACACACACACACACACACACACACACACACACACACACACACACACACACACACACACACACAGAGCCTTATTTTCCTCTGTCCTTAAAGCTCTGCTCTTTTCCCCATTCTTTCATCTTGCCCTTTTTTCATTCAGCCGCTTGTCCTCCTCCTCCTCCTCCTCCTCCTCCTCTATCTTGATGCTTTCTCGCTCTCTCCATCTCCCTCCTTCTCTACATCTTTCCTCAAGTGCCTTTCGACATTCCTCCTTTTTCCCTCCATTTCTTGAAACCCCGCCCCCTTCACCTCCCTCTTCCTATATTCTCAACTGACTCTTATCTGAACACCAAGTCTCCTCCAAGCAGAACCTTAAGGATCACCTCAAAACTGTTTATCCACCGTAGCATTCAAAGATGTCATGATATTTTGATCTTTTCATAGCCATTCAATGTATTTATGTTACACATGTTCTTCTATAGGCTAGTTTATGGGTGGGGGCAGGCCGAAACAAATCACCCCCCCCCCCCCCCCCCCCCCCCCCAAGAACCTCAGTCCATAGGAGAGGGAACTGACAAGCACATGAAGTTGGTTTATGTCCCATTTTAAGACTGCGATACAAACTGCAGCCGTCTCGACTGATGACGAAAATACATTTCAGAGATCAGAAAATGATACGGTTACTGCTTTCGAGAAGAACTTCATCTTCAGACGGTATTTAACAGTTATGGCTACAGTTAAATTTTGGTATAATTACCCCCCATGTCCCTTCCTCATTCCCCAAAGGATTATTACATTAATTTAAAATTAGAAAAACATTAAAAACAATGTTTACACATTCATATCATCCCACTGACATTAATGAACAGCATAGCTAGGAAACGATTCACTGTGGTCAGCATTTCATTTCATTAACATTTAATTTAATATGAATAAAACGCGGTTCAGCAGCCCAGATTTTCTTTTTTGAGCAGTATTTATTACAAAGACTATACCTGTAATCTTAAAATGTATTGACATTAACATACACATATCGATATATGCAGTAGATGCAGAATGCAAATAATCTGTACACCCCTGCTCCATTCTGCTTCTTAAAAGAAAAACTAAAGGATGTCTAACACAAAGCAAATGCTGCACTTTATTTCTGCTGAATCCACACACACACACACACACACACACACACACACACACACATAGCCCAACCGACTCCATCTTTGTCAGGGAGCCATTTCTTGGCCAACGCTAGACAGACTTCCACTCATCACCTTTGACACAACAGGGATGAACTCTGACCTCAACTCCCCCCTCCGCCACCAAACTCGCAACCACTGCGTCTCCCTCCTTTTTAAAGACAGAGCTCCACCTCCTCCCTCTTTGTCCCCCATTTCTCACTTTTCATCGACTCACCCCTCTCCCCTCTTCTTCCCCTACTTAATTTGAGCTTGTGGTATAGGTTAATACCCTCTGTATTAGCGCGTGGGTGTGCATGTAAAAAGATGTTTTAATATACACCAATGTTTACGACATACAAGAGTTTGCGTGGGCAATGTAATGACTATGCATATTAGCCGTCTCTCTCCAGCAAGTCTCAACTGAGAACAGATTAACCCCCAGCCCTGGCCTCTTCGGCGCTGGGTTGTGGGGGTTGTGTGCCTCGGTCAATCTCTTTCCGCCATCCGCCATCCGTCATTCATCACCCGTCTATTGTTTCGAACAAAGTACCATTATATAAAAGACACTGCGGGATCTCCCTCTGTCCATCTTTGCTGTCCGCAGACCACTTCATCTATGTGGACCACCTCTCAATCTGGGCGGGGGGGGGGGGGGAAGCCAAGAAATGTTAGGTCTGTTTCTACGTGACCTTTCGACCCCTCGTCCCGCCAACGTTTTTTATTTCCTTTATCGCCACGCTCACGCACGCACACATACGCACAACTCTCCCTCTATCATAGCCAAGAAACTTAAACAACCCAGGTCCTGACAAATGCTGTTACATATATACTGCACACAATTCATACACAGTGTACAGTTCCACAATCCTCTACATCGATGATTCCCAGATGCTCCCGGTCCTAGCAGTTTCCCTGCCCATCTAAGAGAGTGTGTGTGTGTGTGTGTGTGTGTGTGTGTGTGTGTGTGTGTGTGTGTGTGTGTGTGTGTGTGTGTGTGTGTGTGTGTGTGTGTGTGTCCTCATGGATTTTTACCACATGCACACACGTCTGGCCCTGTGCACACTCACCCGCACGCATGCACACACACACACATATGCACAGGATTACAGCACGGCTTATCTCTGCGTACATTTCATCACTATAGAATAATCTTACATAATATAACCTACACATAGCATGGATATTGTATACTGCATGGGGGATTTTCAGTCAGCCAGATACATAGCAGCAGTCTTTCACCACTGCTGCTGTTTTGTGATTGCATTTTTTTTGGGCATAACGATACGGTAAGAAAATCATATTGCCATTATTTTGACAGATATTGCGATTGCAATATGATCACTATTAGTGGGAATTATCATTTTTGCGTCGCAATTTTCACTTTCACTGAAAAAACTATTAAAATCATGAGGTGTGTTGGGGTCTGTACCAAACAAACACGTTTACATACATTTCTTACATGAGATAGTGCCATGACATGGATAGGTACGGAAGCTGCAAGACTAGAGAGTTAAGACAGGGGATCCCATTCCCTGGTTTACAACAGCAGTAGAAAACCCAAAACATCCCACCTTAACCAAGCCCCAACAACTTACCTTTACTGGCCCTTGAGCAAGGCGAAAAAAAGCAGTTCACAAGTATTTGATAACCCCCATTCTAAAGACTAAACCACAAAAAAACATCAATTGCTTGTTGCAAATTAATATAGAAATAACTTGACTGCACTGCACTCATATGACAGAAAAAGGATCCGTTATACGCAGTATAATTCAGGAATTGGTGATAACTTCCTGGCTTTAAGGTCAATGTACATCACAAATCACATATGCTTTTGATTGCTGAGTAAACAACTTACACAATTTCAATTTGAGTTACCTTTTGTCCTTGTGACAATGAAGTCATGTGTCATATGTGAAGTCATTTTCCCTCAACCTCACACACACACACACACACACACACACACACACACACACACACACACACACACACACACACACACACACACACACACACACACACACACACACACACTTTAAGTGTCCACTTAACTGTCCGCTTAATAGATGGATAGATTAGATAGTGGAGATCTATGGGGCAGTGGGAGTGAAGACGTTTGCAGTGTTTTATACCATTGTAATACATTGTACATTTGATGTGATTTGCAAACTGAAAATTTGAAATGAAGAAGATCAAAAAAAAATTGTTTCCTGTAGATTTCAGCTAGCCGTGCAGAATGACTGAAAGAGAGAGTGAGCAAAAAAGGAACCAAAATGTGTGTGAAAAGGAGATAGAGAGAAAGAGAAAGACAGACAAGGTCTAGCATTTTTGACAAACAAACAAACAAACAGCATTCAGCAAACCATCATTAAAAACATATGTAAGGAGATATTGAGGAGCATCTTGTGCTAGAGATCGACAAACAGCCCAGACAGACAGTGAGAGTGAGAGCGAGAGCGAGAGCGAGACAGAGAGAGATCGACATGCCACCAGCAGGATCAAACAGGCCACACATGGTTTCCCACTAAACAGTTTTTATCTGTTTATCTTAAGATGTCTGAACTAGTTTGTATGTGTTCAAATATACTAACTTCCTATTTACAAAGGAATGAAACACACAAATGAAAAAAACACAATATGACATGTGACCCACTCATCTTCCTCAGGTCTGTCTTTATGGTAAAGAAGAAGGCCATGAATAAACTCGGGGGGAAAAAAGAGACAAATATCTTTTCTCCCTTTGAATTCTGGTTGTCCATCTTGTGCGCCGTGTTTTTCTGCCCCCGGTAACCTTCGAGAGTGGAGCGGCTCCACATGATAATATATAGTTATTTTCCAACGAAACTTCAGCCCCAGTACTCAGAATAGTCATATGACCGGCCGAGATCGTTAGCCTACAGTCTCGGTATCTTCACCTCCTCAAATGATCCCTCCATCTCTCTCTCTCTCTCTCTCTCTCACTCTCGCTCTCGCTCTCTCTCTCTCTCTCTCTCTCTCTCTCTCTCTCTCTCTCTCTCTCTCTCTCTCTCTCTCTCTCTCTCTCTCTCTCTCTCTCTCTCTCTCTCTCTCTCTCTCTCTCTCTCTCTCTCTCTCTCTCACACACACACACACACACACACACACACACACACACACACACAGCAACGGTTTCCCGAACCGTTGCAACAACAACAACAACAAAGTGGTGCACATGCACCGACAGGGACCCGTTCGTCTTCCTGCAGTGCATGGCTGACAAACGCAACACCAGCAGCTAGCTGCAGAAGCTGCACTGGTACGCAGCCGAGGCATCGACAGCGGTGTGGGGTGCAATCCGGTTTCCTGTCTCGCTCACAGACCACCGCCAGATAACTACGCGTGATTTGCATAGTCGTGGATAGTCAGAGATGCTTCACAGGGCATGCGTCCGCTTCCTGTGGCACTCGAGTTTAACATGCACACATTCTGCCCTGAGAGCTACTGACCATGTTGATGCGGCCAAATGGGGCGAAACGCAACAGGAAGTAGGCACAGAAGAGCAACGACCGCACAAGTCAACTTCAGTTGTTTTGAGATCCCAAAATGTCAACTTTTAACTTGTGATTCTCATGGCAAAAGCATAAGCTAAAAAATAAAATAAAAAGGTATACGAGGAACTAGCTAAAAATAACTAGAGGTGCTCATATATTGACATCTTTTATATATATAAAAGGAAAGAAGGGACTTAGTGGTCAACTTACATCATAACTAGTCTAGTACAAATAATATAGGTTACACTAGATATATTGGAAGAGATATAGAAGGGGTTTGTATAGCAGCTGAACCTACCTGTAGTTCACACCAAGCCACCTCCACTGTCGTCTCCGTATCCAGTCCCCTGTACACCGTCTTGAAGGACCCTCGGCCGATTTCAATGTCGAACTTCAGGAAACGTCCCTCCGGCGAGGTCCCCACCGCTTTCGTCTCCGCCTCCTCGATGTCGTCCTGCACCCGTTTCTCTGCCTCCCTCTGCTCGGCCCGGGCCTTGGCTTGCTCCCTGTCCTCCTCCGCCGGGCTGCTAACGCTACTCACCTCCGCGGCCTCGGCTAACTTCCCAACGTTCGCCGCCTCCCGCTTCCCCTCCGGCGCTCCGGGGGGCGGCGTCACGCTGGGTTGTTGTTTTTCGGCAGCCTTCTTCTCGGTAACATCCAATACTGTCGGGATGGGCTCTTTTTCGGAGCCGTCTACTGCGGTGCTAGCGTCGGCGGCAATGCTACTCGCAGGGACGCCGACGCTTGTCGTGCTAGCATCGCTGTCGGCGCTAGGCTGTGCAGAAAGGGCCTGGGCGGCCACGGCGCCGGGGCAGGCTTCGAGGGCGGCGCTTTGTAAACAGGGAGCGCCGGCCGTCCGACCCTCTTGAGCCTCCTCCGCCCCGGGTCCAGGCCCGCAGGGCGATGGGGGGAAGAGGCAGACGGTGCGTTCACAGTCCGGGGGGGAGGTCAGGATCACCGATGCCTTGCTGGGCAGGTCCAGGGCCGTGGCGTTGGAGTCACAGATGACGCTGCGGCGGAAGAAGCGGTGCTCCGCCGTCTTGGAGTCCCGGTCCATCGTGTGGCGCCGGCGTCGCACTTCAGGTTGGCCGAGCGTGTCTGCCACGTACGTGTCCGAGCTGGCAGAGCTGTTCACATTCTTAGTGGGCGTCGGGGGGGACAGGGGGGGGGGAGGTGCAGGGGCTGGGTGGGGTAGGGGGGAGGAATTTCACCGCACTGCTTCCGCTGTTGCTCTCAGACATTTTCGTCTGAGGTTGACAATCACGACTTTTCAAAAGCAAATATGTTACCAGAACGGACAATTTGTAAACTGTACAGGTGTAAATCTTGCCCAGCAAGTTTTGTTATCGACCGCTTTCCAGCTTCCAATCTGATGCCAATTTAAAAAAAAGAGTGGGTGAAGATAAACAAACTTCAAAATTCAGGTGAATCAACCAACGTTTGGCAGTGGGGGGGAGGGGGGGGGGGTTACGACGTCTGTAAAAACGTTCAATCGACAAAAAAACTACAGTTTTTATGGGGCCCTTTTCTGTAGTGCTCGGGGGCAGCCTGGCCCCAAGTGAGAGGAAGGGGCTTTCCCTTGAAGACCAAGGAGAGGCGCAGTGGGGAGCGGTCACACGATGGGAGGGTGGAGCCCTTCAAAAAGACGCCAACTGTCAACTCAACGCCCGCGTCCATCCTGCTGCCTGCAACATCCAGAGACAGACCAGGAGGACATGGAAAGGAGAACTGGAGATCTGGTTGAAACAAGGCTATCTCCAAAGTCCCCTGATAAGACTCAATACGGTAGGGAATCCAATCCAGTTGTGCGGGAACTTGAAGCTCTGGAAATCACCAGCCGGCCAAAACCAGCCAGACTAATTCCTGACCAAAGGTAGGATTTATTGGAGTGCCCTTCAGTCTGGTCTGGCCCAGAGAGGTGGCTGCAGAGGCCTCCTTGGGCCCCAACCCGGCCTTGTCAGATCCTAGTCACTAGAAAAGAAAAGAAAAAGGAGAAAAGTGAGATTAGTGGGGGAGAGAAACTTTTTCTCTCTTCTTGAACAAAAGCCGCGCGACTACATCCAGCAGCGGCGGGCGACACCGTGCTACTGAGCGCGGAGAGACGTACGCAGGTCCTAACCGACCGAGATGACACACGCCGGCTCTCTTTTTTTTATTAGTCAACCTCCCACTCCTGCACCTGAAGCTATGCCAAAATCAGTGAAATTCTGGTTTGGCGCTGTCAGCAGTTAGTCACAAAGCGGAAAAAAAAAAAAAAACTCACATTCATTCAACCACACGGCTCCACCGGTTTTGTCATCTCCCCCCAAATACTTAACCTCAATGTTGTACGGACGGCGGTCCATCTCAATCACCCTCAACAAGACAAAAGGACTCAAAAAGGACATGTTATTAAGCACTTGTTATCAAAGAAGACACGTCCCTATTTAAGACGATGCCCTCCTCCTCCAGACTCTCCCAGACGTTCAAGCCCAGTGGGTGAGGGCACATCCTTGGAGCCAGAAGGTCACCGCATCTCGGCTGAGACCTGGTGGTTTGGTGGTGCACTTGTTGGGGGAGGCCGTGTGGGGGGGTGAGGGGTTGAGGGGGGAGAAAGTCGTGGGGGACGCCGTCAGACAGGCGTCTCACCGTGCGTCTCACCGTCTCCCGAGATGCGTCACGTCTGTGCGCCTAGTCATGGACGGAGAGAGAGAGTCGTCTGTCTCCCCCCCCACGACGGGGAGAGAGCGGTCTGTCCCCCCCCCCCCCCCCCCCCCCGCCACGCCTCCCCTCCGGTGCGTGTATGTTAAGTTAGCGATGTTTTTAAAAAATCAACTCCGGCTTTAAAAGTGTGCGCTGAATTGAATAAAAAAATAAAAAAACGTATCCATGGCAGCCGCAAACCAACGTCTTCTAATTGCGCGCGCGCGTGTGTATGTGTGTGTGTGCGCGTGCTCGCGCGTGTCATGCTAACTAAAGTTAGCTAGCCTACCTTTCTTTAGGCTCATCAATGATGACGCTGCCCTTCGTTCGCGTAGCGGTAGCTTACTTTAATTAGCCCGTTTGTTGTCGTCGTTGTTATTGTTGTTGTCGTGTTCGTTGTTGTCGTGGGAAACCTCGTTTTCTAGAAACGCCAGTACGCCGTAAACGGACCATTTAAAAATAGCCTCAATACTGGGAACGCGGCTCAATTAAATAAAAAAAAACCCGAGTCCGTTTTTAAACGGAGGTGGATGTGGTTCTGGTGGAGGTGAAACTGGAGGTGGAGGTGCTGGAGGAGGTGGATGTGCTCGTTGGCACGTCGCGGCGAGCCCCTCGCGCGGGCAACTTCCCCCCCACACCCCCACCCAACGGTACGCGGCACGCGACGACCACCGCGGGTGAGGAGCTCGAGCCTCGGTCGGGACGACGGGACCGCTGGGCGCGAGCGTTCCGCTGAGGACGTCGGGAGGCGGATTTATAACGAGCAGCACCGCCGCTGCTGTTTAATGAGGTTCCTGGTCGGGTGTGTGTGTGTGTGTGTGTGCGCGCGTGTGTGTGTGTTTTAAGTGTGTGTGCGTGTGTTAAGTGTGTGTGTGTGTGTGGTAAGTGGGAGTGTGTGTTTTAAGTGTGCGTGTTAAGTGTGTGTGCGTGCGTGTATTACGTGGGAGTGTGTGTGTGTGTGTGTGTTAAGTGTGTGTATGTGTTAAGTGTGTGTGTGTGGTAGTTATGCCCCCGAGAAAGTTGAAGCGTCGCGGACGCGCATCTCCATACAGCAGCGGACGCAACTGCATGCACACACACACACACACACACACACACTGCTGCAGCTGACTCCCCAGCACAAGGCTAAATTTGCCTGCAGGGACAAAAAAAAATTAAAATAATTTAAAAAAGCCCCCTCAAGTAGGAGACGACATAGCCGCACGTAGGTTACCCCGCTTTAAATAGACATACAAGGAGTACTGTTACCTCTGGCGTTGGAGCGGGGGCCATTGTCGATGCTGTCACACGCACTCACACACACACACGCACGCGCTCTCACACACGCACGCACACTCGTACACGCACACGCACACAAGTTGATGATGATGGGCCCCTACAGGTCGGGTCCTCCTCCTCTCTCCCCAGGAGATATCAAACGCGATAGGTGGTGGGCCACACAGTTGTCTGTCTCTCTGTCAGTCTTGTCTGTCTGTCTGCCTGGCTGTCTGTCTGCCTGCCTGGCTGTCTGTCTGTCTGTCTGTCTGGCGTGCAGCAGCAGCAGGAGGAGGAGGAGGAGGAGACGTGCTGCTGCTGCTCTACATCAGAAACGTGTAAGCGGTGTGCGACAGACAGGACCAGTACCTCCCACAGAGGAGGACAGACCCAAGTTTCTCGGTTGGAGGTGATGGAGGAGGAGGTGGTGATGGAGGAGGTGGGTAGAGGAGGTGGAGGTCCGTCTCCCCGGGTCCGGGCTCTGAAGAAGTCAGCTCCCCCCACCCCCGAAGAAGAAGATGCAGTCACTCAGCGCAGCGATTTCCACATCCGAATGAACCGCAGGATCCGCTCTTACGATAGTCCTCCCCCCCCACCTCCTCTCTCCCCCTCCTCCTCCCCCCCTCCCCCTTGGGTTTCCGCTTTCAGGGCTTAAAGGTGTCTTAATACATTAAACTGTAATGTCACAAACGTTGTAGTCCTCCTCCTCCTCCTCCGCCCCCCCTTGCTCCTCCTGGTCCTCCTGCTCCTCTGCTCCCGATGAGGAGATGACTCGGCAGGGAGGACTCGCTTTAGCGCAGCGGCTCAACAGCGGAGCAGAGGAGCAAAGCGGAGGAGCAGAGGAGGAGAGGAGGAGCAGCCAGCAGGAGGAGCAGCAGCAGGCGGTGACAACTCAGTTCTCCTCTCTTACGGGAAACACACGCAGCAAAGTCCTCCTCCAGAGTCCTGGCGTGGCCATGGCAGACCCTGCAGCAGCAGCAGGCAAAACCAACCCCCAAATAAAAATAGAAATAAAACACTTTAATGTGTTGTTGTTGTTGTTGTTGTTGTTCCTGTTGTTGTTGTCCCACCTAGATCCGGCTACTTAGTCCAGTCCAGCCTGGCTGGTGGTGTTGGGATGGTCCGTGCGGGTCCGGGTCTGTCTATGTCTGTGTATGTGTGTGTGTGTGTGTGTGCAGCGTGTGGGTCGGTCCCCCCACTTTGTCTCCGGCTCGCGGTGACGCGCGGTGCTCGTCACCGAGGGGGAGGAGGGGGAGGGAGGGAGGGAGGAGGAGGCTCGCCTCGCGCTTGCCGGCTCCTCCGGAGATAAAAGGACCCGCCCATTAAAAAAGGGTTGAACCTTTTTTTTTTTTTTTTTTTTCAATGTGATTTTGCGTTTTTTTTGTGCAAATGTTTTTTTTTATTTTTTATTATTATTATTATTATTATTATTATTATTATTATTATTATTATTATTATATTTTTTATTTTTAATGAGCGCGTGCTTTAACGTGCTGCTCTGGCGGAGCGCGGCGTTTGCAGATCGCGCGCGCAGAGGAGGAGCACGCGCTGCACGCACACGTGGACGTAGCGGCGTCATTGTTATAAATTAGCTTTTATGTAGATAGATACACACCTGTCCCATGCGTCAGGTGTGTGTGTGTGCGTGTGTGCGTGCGTGCGTGTGCGTGTGTGTGTGTGTTGGAGGGGGAGGAATGTTTACACGTTGCCTTGGTTTTTTTTTTTATTGCTTCAAAGAATTATAGTTTGACGATATTTTTCATGACAGCTTCATGAAAAAAATCTCTAAGAGATCTAAGACGCTTTAAGCATTTGCATGGTGTCACACACACGCACACACACACACACACACACACACACAGGCACACACACACACACAGGCACACAGGCACACACACACACACTGTGGGCCAGACTTGGAGCTCATAAAGTTTGACAGAAATGAATGTGTCTGAACAAATCAAATCATTGATCTTGCTTCACACTCTCGTGGGGCCTGCTCCTCTCTGGCTCTCCTTGGCTCTCTGTCTGTCTGTCTTGTCTGCCTGTCTGTCTGTCTGTCTGCCTGTCTGTGTGTATGTCTCTTGGAGGATGTCTAATGTTAGCTGTAACGCTGCCCTCGCTCCTCTAAGTATAGGCCTGACAGTGGAGCGCAGTCACAGAGTTTCAATAATGCTTCATTATGTTCAGCATTTTTTCACCGTTATTTTTATCCCGAACGGGACCTTCATGTAGCCGCTGTGTGTTTTGTCGAATTATAAATAATAATCCTAATTACTTCTGAAATGTTCTGGCGCCTTTCGTAGGAAACAGTTGAAACGCACATTCGACACATTTGAACGACCTTGTTTCCTTCTCCGGATGTGATGTTGAGGTCTTATCCCGCACGCGACCTGACACTGTGCTATTTATATCTTCGTCTTCATTGATAATGATTGACAGTTGCAATATTAGGGAAATGAGTAAACACGGTGGACGACACCAGCGACTGGCCGACCCGCCTCGACCTCTGACCGAGATGCTGGAAAATGTGTCATTATGTTCCCCATTCACTGAATAGCAAATTACCGGGTCACTTATACGCAGTGCAACTGTCCAATCAAAGGTCGGCTGGAATGGGGTCAATGTTAATACCAGCGACCAGTTGGCTACCTAAAGTTGTAGTCTCTCTCTCTCTCGCTCTCTCTCTCTCTTTGTGTGTGTGTGTGTCTCTCTCGCCCTCTCTCTCTTTGTGTGTGTGTGTGTCTCTCTCTCTCTCGCTCTCTTTGTGTGTTTGTGGGTCTCTCTCTCTCTCTCTTTGTGTGTGTGTGTCTCTCTCGCCCTCTCTCTCTTTGTGTGTGTGTCTCTCTCTCTCTCTCTCTCTCTCTGTCTCTGTCTCTCTCTCTCTGTCTCTCTCTCTCTCCCTCATCCCTCTATCTCTGCGTCTATATGTTATTTTTTAACGCTAAACCGAAACCGAGGTTCAATCTACTTCTTGTGCTCACTCGCTCACTTCGATTTGGTTGTTGGCACAAACCGCTGCTGTCACACAGGAATGGGACGTGTTCATATTTCAAACGCACGCAAACACACACTCACACACAAACACACAACTATATGCATTTCTCTGTGAAGATATGTTTGCCCTATGTGTAACTTATGTAAAGCTGACTAAAAACATAACACCTATATATATATATATATACGCACACGAATGCACACCATAGCAGACAAAAAGAGAACCTCAAGGTTTCATTTTATTTCCCATAAAATGAAACCTTCCCCTTTCGGCTTGTATATGGTTTTTGGGGCAAACCATTTTAGACTAGTTGTGAAATGCATATGTTTGGCTTTTGCTTTGGTGTGTGTGTGTGTGTGTGTGTGCACATGTGTGTGTCAGTGCCTGTGGGTTAGCGCTGTGCTGATTGCTTCCATGTTGCAGTAGGTCACCATGGGATCCAGTTGGTTCACGTTGGGTCTGACATGTTCCAACGCAGCGGCGCCGTCACCTCCAGGATTAGTCACGTATGCGGCGCCGCGCCGGAGCGCCATCGGGTCGCTATAGGCGATACTGAAGAGATCATATTCCTATTGTAGAGCTCACCCACCCAGCGGCCATATTGGTTCGTTGTCATGGTTTGGACGTATTTGTGCGTATTTGTTGAATACGATACGATATAAAAGTATGCTGTGACATTACCACATCCGACACACTTTACACACAGCGGATGTGTGTGCAGGCGGATAGTTTATACAGCGATTGCATTCAGGTAAATCCTGCAGGTATTACTGATTTGATTAGAGTGTTTGCTGAGAGGGGGCGGGGCAGGAATGTATTTACACTCGCTCTGAGGGCCCCAAGGAGCCGGGGCCGGCGCTGGCCGACCGATAAGATTATTGATTTTATCTACGACACATTTCATAACTTTTTTCCTCTATTGCTCAAGTCTTTCTGGTATTTTCTCGGTCCCTTTTTTTTCTCTCTCTCTCTCTCTCTCTCTCTCTCTCTCTCTCCACTCTTTCTACATCTGTGCTAATTTTCATTAGTTGGTGCATCTGTGCTCATTTTCCGTACCGGTGATCTGCTGGAGGGCCCTCAACTGATCACCGATGCACAGCTAATACTCAGGCACAGATATATGCACACGTATGTTTCTCCCAGAATCAATGCTGAATTCATATATGGTCTCTGTGTCTGTGAGTTTCTCTCTCGCTATCGCACTCTCATTTCAGTTGGATTTCTGCGACATGCGTATACCGCCCCGTTTCTAACAAAGAAATGCTGTGGAGGTTATGAAACCCCTAGTAATATATCAGTATTAATATTATAACATATCAACTATTGTCTTTGGACAGAATCACTGCCTGAATCGCTTAATTCCCCTCATGTGTTGGCAGTAACATGACAAAGAGTAGCAAGTGGATCTGTAATGTGATAGGTTCCAGTTCCAGTCTTCCCTTCAGTATTGGTTCATCTTTTAGCTTTTTACATTTTACATTTTAAATTTAACATGCTCTTAATGTGATCACACTTCACAATTCGACATGACAAATAATATTTTTAATGAGATGACACACTTTATATGGGGTACATTTTGCGGTTCAGCAATGCTGTTGATGTAACGATCAATAATAAATAAAATGCAGTTTGAAAATCTGTGACGGAAAAATACGTGACATACTTACAGTCCCGAATATTACCATGATAATTACCATGATAATCACCGTGACAGTAAAGTCCCTGTAGCATTATTCCCTCGTCCCTGTGCAATACCACTTCCTACCATTGAGTGTCCCTAAAGTACATTATCAACCCATAAGCAATTTGGTTTGGCAGAGCTATTTCCTATTCACCTATCACAATAATGCATTGGCCAGGTGAATTTCTATCATACAATGTCTTTTTGTTCTCTCTTTTATTCGCTCACTAATTCTTTCTTCTGTTGTTCTCGTGTCTCTCTGTCTCTCTCTCTCTTTCTGGGACATTGTGGATGTCTCCCTGAGGGATATGGATGCCAC